>JAFMSR010000008.1:21609689-21660560 GCA_022818135.1 Saxidomus purpurata
TATTTATCATTATTTGCTTCCGTTTTCAAGTTCGCTTTGACATTTTTCAAAACGTTTTATTGAAATTTACTTCATAACTTCTTTATTATTTTGTTTAGATAATAAAGTAATTTACAGTTACCCGTATATATTAATAGTTGATACACAAAATCTGCTGTAGAAGTGTTTCTGTTTAAAGAAAGAAAACTCCCTTACCACGTATTTTGCTTTATTTTTTAATTCTAATACAAGTACGAATTTACTTAACTTATCAACAAATACATTACTAATATTTTGTAGAAATGCTGAATGTACAGTTTTATTAATTTCTGTAATTATTTATGCACATTCGTGAAATTGTAAATGAAGCCTTCGCCGGCGATTCTTTTCTTTTCTCCATATTATAATTTCATCATTTTCTACAATTAAATTTACAAAAATATACTTATTTATGTAAGGATATAATTTATAGTAGAAATAAGTTAATTATTTAGCAAAAATACATGATAATCACAGGATTATTCATTCATGATACATCAAAACAGTAATACGCTTCCGTTATCGGGCCGAAACTGTCCCCTCATTCGCCGATCGATAACTGTTTGTGCTCTTTAACGCTGAAGAGTACGCAAGAACGATAAGTCTGTGAAAAACCCGTATTCAGTAAAAGCGGAGTATAATTGGTTATTGTTATAAATCATATGACTAATTGACTGTTGCTAATTTAACACACAAATAGTTTCTGTAATTCCCGTATTAGAACTGAAACCGGCTTGTGACTCTTTATAAACATTATACATGTACAATTTAGCCTATTCACAAAATCAAATCGATTTATGCAAAACTCTTGTAAAAAGTTTACCGTGTGATACCTTAAAGTTTATAGTTATTTACACTATTTATGCTTCCTTTCTTTTATAATGGAACTACAAATCCTTTTGAACATGATTCAGGAAAAAAAAAGAATTCATAAATAATGTTAACCAATGTCACTAAATGGGGTGTAATAACATTTCTACCATGTATAAAAACAATTATAAAAGTACAGATCGGGGCCACCAGATGAATTTGTATTTAACTGTTTAATGGACTTTGATAACCAATCATGTGTAAACGGCAAATTTATTTCTTCTAACACACGCAATGGAAACAAAAGGCATGGTATGTAAAACACAAAAATGCTCGTGTATGAATATATAAAAAGCAAACCTTGAGAACCAAAAAACGTATGTACTCAATGCCTTTGCAGAAGGCAGAGCACCAAGAGAAACACCCTTAAGGGCCCGACGAAACAGGCCAGAGGACAGAAATCAAAACAGTTTCGTCCCAGTGGGATTTAAAACTGCCCATCACAGAGTCCTCCCCCTCTTCCGTCAGACACAATCAAAGAGGGAAGCATAGCGTCCAACTGTAAACGGGTTGAACACCAAACATGCGGTGTGTCTCAAAACAGTTGGGTCGTAACCTCTTTTAACAAAACGTTTTATAATTTTAGCAAATAATATAGCAAATAACCCGAAAGCTTATTTACCATATCTTTTCTGTTCTATTCTACTTCGTCATGTATAGACATATTCAAAAAATTATATCGTTAAATTGGAAAATTAATCCCTCCATGTTTCAGTTAAAAGACCAATATCATGTGTATCCAAAAGCCTTTCAATTATAGTGTTTAAAGTTTATTGGTACGCTTTGTGCATAATCCCTCAACATTTGGGCGAGACCTTCTCTTTGCTGACCTATTATCCCAGGAATACTTTTATCCGTCAATGTTTGTTGTTCTGATTGGATCACAACGTTCTTCTGTGTTGACTGTCTATTAATAGACTTGGATAAACCCCAATTGCCAGACAGCTGTTTATTTCACCACGAGGTTTACTTACTGAAGACCTAGAGTTTCTCTTATACGGCCGAGCAGATTCCGACCTCTTCGCAGCCCGTATAGTGGTACGGATGAACGCCCACGTTCTGGGGAAGTCACAGTTTAGAAGTAGTGTTGTATGATTCTGCTTCGATATTAAATGTGCGTTCTTAGTAATTGTTGGTTCACATGTGCCGACGGGATTTTTGTTCATTCGTGGTGTGATGACACGTCTGGATTGTTTACAATTTGAAATGAACACTCTGTAGTACTAGGCACATCAAACACTGCCTGGCCACTCATTGGAGTTCTAGCCATTTTGATTGTATAACTAACTTGTGTACATGTAAAGACCGGATTCGCACACATAACGACGGGTGTGGGTGGCTCCGGACCATAACACACAGATGAAACATTGCGTGCAAGACTAAGCATTGCATTGATATGTTGTTGTAATTGTACTGAACTGATCATGGGGGCTGTCTGTAAATCAAATAGTGGACGCGTGGCAAATGGCATGAACACATTCGGCACTTGATTTTGTGTTGAAGCAACACGCACAGAAGTTTGCGGTACTGGTAAGTCATTTTGCTTCAGCATTACGGTACTATTGTTAATATGTGACACAGTTTATATATGTTTGTAAATGCTCTGAATCATCAACCTGCATATCTGTAGTATACAAATTAGGATCGAAACTAACCGTGTCAAGCTGTCCAAGTCTACTAGAGTTTGGGTAATTTGACCACTCTGGCAGTTCATCCTTTACTGGTATCCCGTCCTTTGTAAGTTTTGCTGGATAAAGTATTTGTAACTTGGAGTCTGGCGATTCAAGTTTCAAGTGTTTTTAAAAAGGCCAAAAACGGCCATGGGCGTCTTGAATTTCTCTTTGGAAGTCGTAATCGACGGAAAATGTCGTATCCCTGAGCATGGTCACTCTTCTCATGATCATTGCAACGTCACAATAATCTCGAAAAATTACAAAAATGGATCGTCGATGAAATTGTTTTCTGGGATCAAACTTCCCTAGCCTGTGCACACGAACCACGTATAGCAAAAACATTTCTCACCAGCTGGGAGCAGTTTTCAACCCTGTTCTCAGAAACTCCTCAAAATAAAATAGTGTTCCTTCGAGACCGTGCTTCAATGTCTTTAGATTTATATGCAATATTTCTCCTCAGATCCGATTATGTAGTTTGTAACCTGTTGTCCCTGTCCTAGCTTTTCACCTATACTTGTGAGCGATTTTTTTAAATCGAACTTATCCAGGGTTACAATTAATATGCTAATTTTTTATGCCTCCAAGTTCATCAAACATGTACATGTATGTTAGTTGTACAGTTGTCGGAACGTAACAGTTGTCACACGGAACGCACGATGTACGCACGATACACGCACGTTACAAATACGGTAAATACACGGTACACGTTTCAGGACGATACACGATATGAACGATATACGAAGCGCACGCTGCACGCTACACGTTAGACGGAGTACACGTTATACGATTACTTTTGCCTTTTTACAGTTTACTTAAAGTTTGATCGTTTTTTTCCCACCAAATCCGTTTGTTTTGTTTATCTCTTACAATTTGTTGTCCTTATACCGTTAATGAGACTAAAAGAATAAGACCGATTAATTACAGGCTTCGCACCTACACAATAGCAAAAATACTTCGGAAAGTTACATATGTCCATAGTTTAACTAGGTGCGAAATAAGTTACAGTAAGTGTCAAATTGGTATTTGAATATTGATCCTGAGGTGCGAGAAATTGGGCGGAAGTGAATTGCTGTCAACACCTTTCTTTAAAGCACTACTACACGAAAGAGTGACACTGTCCATTTGTCTTTTTGACAAACATAATTGTCCTTTCAATAAATCATTCATAGTTTTTGTGTAGTTCAAGTGGCGATTATTTTTATAACCATTACATGGATTATCTAAACAAGATACAATTTTAATAAGGTACTGTACAATTATTTTATTAATTTGTGCTCGGACGTTATAATTCCGAGTGAATTTCCTTGTCTACTGCACTTAAATTTATGCTGTGACAACAACAGTTTAGATTTTGAAGAAAAATTATGTCCTTTCCGTCCATAAAATATAATTAAATTTCGGATTCCAGGTGTAAACTGTCTTCCACCTGTCCCGGAAGTCATTATTACCCGTATTGCACTAGCGAATGAAAAATAATACAATGTGAAGTCAGCATTTTATTTCTTTTTTGTGGAGATGTACACGCTTAGTAAAACAATTCACGACTGCATAAAGCATGGAATCGTATACCGTATAGGCCTATCGTGCATCGTGCACCGGTAATCGTATATCGTGTATCGTGTATAGTATATGGTGCACGTTACACGATGATTGATACGATATGATACACGATTGACAAAGTACACGATGCGTGCACGCACGTTATACGCACGTTACACGCACGATATACGCAAATTTTGACAACTGTTAAGTTCCGACTAGTGTATGTAAGAATTGGTGAAATCATGCCTAGAAATATCCATTCAATCAAGTTTTGTTTGACAAGTATCGGATGACTATTTCCACTCTTGGAAACTTAAAAATACGTTCTTTGTTGGCAATTCAAAGTTCATATTTTCACCAACAGACACATTCACACTAAATTAAACATCAAATGAAAGCCTCGGCAATCTTGAAAAAGTATCATATATCAACTTTTAAAAATATTTTTAAGAAATCGTATATACTATCCGCCATATTTTAATCTTATGTACCTATTATATTCGATTAAAACCTTTCATGCATGATCATTATATTGATAGCTCGATGTACGCTATATGTTGCATGTTTATGATATCAGAAAAATATGTTTCGACCACCAGACTGATAGTGACATAGACTAACATAATCTTAATATAGTTTTTGGAGTAAGATTATTTCAGTTTGAAACACAGTTTGGAAAAGAGTTATTTTTCTTTAAAGCCGCAGTTAAGCGTTCAAGGTATTTCTATTTAAACACGATAAAATGCAAGTGATGAAATACATGTAGACCAGCAAACTGTGGCATTGCCAAAATACACATCGCACAAGTTGACAGAATTCTGAAAATTATAAATGTACAACAGTGTTGCCATTTCCTATTTTGACGACAATTAAAAGTACGGTTTGTTAACAGTACAACGATTCTGACTTCTGCTTAATTTTGTGGTACTATTTAACCACTCCAACTGATTTTATTTGCTGACATAGGCATTTCTAGACAGTCGAGCCAACTTGATTTACAGTACAGCACAGGCGGATTCCGTTTTTGCCGCGCTATAGCGCGGGAGGTTTTACAACGCGGGAGCAATAAAACCATGTCGCATCACGCGGCATATGATTGTATATGCGGCATCTATATGCCGCGTGTCATTTGCGATATGCGACAAGTACCATGCCGCGTGACTCGGCGTAAAGGATTAATTTTTCCTTTAAAAATTAATGCCTTTTGCACAATGTACAAAATGTACATGTAATTCTATAAAAGGTTTTACAAGATATAATTTTATAGAATTTTGGCACGAGTTACTGCAGTTTACTATCTTTCGAGTATGTTTAAAAAATAATTATTGTATAATTAAAAGTTGTAACATTTTCATGACTTTGTTCTTTTATTTTAAACTTTTCATTACAGATATCGTTGTTTGTCGCAAGAATTATAATATTATTGCTTATCAATAATTTGTCGTCGTTTTGATGTATGTGTTTAAACAAAATTGATTCCGACGCTTGCATTGAAGTTGGGGATAATTAGTGTCACATCTTAATTGAGTAGACACTTATTGCTAATATTAACAAAGGGTGATAATTGCCATTGTCTACAGTACTGTCAGCATGTTTTTCATTTGAATGAACCAAAGGGTAAGATAATCGGCTAAAACAGATATCATTGGCAATTTTCTTTCGAAGTAGTTAAGACAGGATTATTTTAGTGTCAAGTATTTAAAACTCTTTTATTAATACGTTTATTGTAGAAACTGATCGAGGTAAACTAAATAAGTTATTCGTTCTTGGACTCTTGAGCTACAAAGACACAATAATCTTAAATAAATACTGAAACAGATGATAACCGCAAACTGTCGATTTACTACATTTGAATTAACTATTACAATGTATACGTATGTTCCTTTTTTTCGTCATACTTTGCGACAAAACAATATGTTTGTTACAAATATAAAAACAGACGATTATTTGCCGTCTGACTGTACAACAAATCGGCATCAACTCTTTTAAATGTACGGTACTACATTAAGTTTCTAAAGTAGACATTTCCAGTTTTCAATTTGGTGAATTTCGTACGGTGCAGAACTGGTCATGATCTGCACTGATTGAAAATTCATGCAGAACAAGTGGTGCTAGCATGAAAATAAATTGTTACTTTATCAAAACAACAATCTCTCAGCGCTGACTGCATCCACACAATCAGTAGATAAATGTAAGAACTAAACTTCACAAAAATACAAGTAACAGCCTTATACTGTACGTCCACTTATCAACCACCTACATTGTGAGAGCTCGAACCGGGGGCACAACCGGTTTCTGTACGTACATGCATATCGATTCCTACACTCGGAGTTAGACACCAACATTTTACCAACTACCTAAGAGCTATGAACCGGGATCACAACCGGCTTTTGTACGTATAGGTGTTTGATGTTTCATGAAAATAATAAAGATGTTTTTTTAAAAGATCGCACTGTTGAAAGTAGAATTTAGTGACGTAACATCAAAAATTGTGATACACACATGTAACATTAACACCTCGTGCTAAGGTTTGGTTTCAAAACAGTTAAATTTGATTTGAACTGAATTACAATTCAAGAAGGAAAGTACATCCGTTCCAGCCGTATTTTGGTCGTTCTAACAGACGGGCAGTTTACCTTATAACAGTAAAATCCGTATATAGCGACTCCGGATATAACGTAACTTCAGCTATAACGAACAGTTCTTTGGGCTTGATTTTTCCTCTTTTTTTTTTTTTTTAAATGTAAAAAGATGCGGTTACATCATACTCCGTTTATAAGGAAACTTCGGATATAGTCTTCTACATTTCACATGTATAACCTTTTGATAAACTAGTTAAAAGAGAATACCAACACAATTGCAAAGTACGATGTTCAAGTGATAATATTTTTCGTTAACAATTATGAGCGTTTCTTTAAAAGCAGACCGGGTGAAATCCCATTTTGGGAGAGAAAAAAAAAATGTTAAATATTCAAGTTTTGGCTATTGAGCGAAAATCGGCTTCATTCAATTGTATCAAATACAAAATTATTTTGTTTCAGTATTGCCAATGAAAACATAAACCATCTTTTTTCATGCTTTATTAATCTTTGCAATTATTTTACATACGGATATAGAAAAGGATAACAGTTATAGATATTTATAAATGTTCAAAAGGTGGTAGAGAAATCAAAAGCAACTGTAAGTTGATGGTTGGGATTTGACTATAAAATATTTGTTCGACATGTATTTTAGTCCGATATATATAAGGAACGTCGATATATGGATATAAGGAACTCAAGGATATAAGGAACACATTTGATAGATCCCGGAGAGTTCGTTATAAGCAGAATTTACTGTATACCGGTACTACGTTTTAATCTACAAGATAAAAATTTCCACCCAATGCCGGTGATAGATAACCTTATACTTAACTGCTGCAATGATCTCTCATCGCTGCCGGGCTATTTTTACGTAAATTAAAAGCAGCAAGCACATCACATACGAAAAACTGACTGTAAAACTATTTAAAAAAAGTAAACATAGGGTTGTGGGTATTCTTTTTCTTAGTTAGATCATTTTCTATCCATTTATAGCAGTTTTGAAGTAGAATTCGAGAAAAAGCTGATTAATAATTTGTTCATCCCCATTCTGTATTTACACTTATTTCTGCTTACTCGCGTGAAAATAAATCTACCATGTCTATTAAGTAGTGGATAAGGAAATCCCATTCTCATGTATTTCAGCGTTAATTTGCAGTAAATACCTAGTTCTGTCGTGATTCTTTTAAGCATCCTTTTTCAATTATCAACATTTAAAGTGATCACGATGCTTTAATATTATTCTTAACATTTGTTGTCTTGGTCGTACTCTGTCATTCAACGTAGTATTTGTAGGTCGCTGCATTAAGATAATTCATTCAAAATAATCGTATGGGTTGAGGTATTTCTTTTTCCTCTCACAGTTCAAAACACGTTTCTACATACATGTTTTTATGGATACTAAAACTTACTGGTGTACACATGTAATTACTAAAAACATTTAAGACTGAAATTTTATTGGTTACAATATGGAATTCATTGTACATCATTATTAAAAAACACAGTTTTATACATGTGTACAATACAATATAATACATATTTTTTATTTCATCGCTTTTACCTGTATAGAAAATGACATGCCGCATAACGTCGCGACACGCGGCATCACGCGGCAGGACTCGTTGTCGCGCTTGAATGCGCTTGATTGCTATTTTGTCTTTCAGATGCGGCAGTTGAATGCCGCATACAATTTGCAATGTCGCGTCACGCGTTTGATTTCCCGCCGCATCTCCATGCTTTCAGACTCTTATTTACATGCCGCATGGACGCATATGCGTGGGGTTTCGCCTGTGCTGTACTGTATGTCATCCGCATACGATTTTAAAACGAAGTTTATTATACATTTACATTTACACACATATTTGTCTCTATTCTCTGAGAGGAAATTGTACAGTTCTTTACGATAATAAATAACAAAGTGTTTACTGCTGACTAATATCACTTTAGAACTGTTTAATAACAATTATGACCATGAGTATCAAACCTGTCAAGTAGCACATATGGATAGGTTTTACAAAAATAAAAATTAACCACTTACCGCAAGCCGCTTGAAAGGTGACAGTACACAGCAAAAGCAAAGCGGTTGCCTGAACAGATAAATTAGAGGATTTTAGTAATGATACACAACAAAGAGTAAAAAAAATTGATCATAATTATAACGCACGAACAACATATTCAATTTTGTTGAGTTATATTAAGGAAACAGATTTATGAGTGATAAATCCGGTTTGTGTATCACTGAGTGGAGTTTAGATGCGTAATCTAATCACCTTCGCCGATTACTTATGAAGCATCTAACGACAAGCAGTAATATACTAACCGGCATATCACACAAAAAGCTATATATATTTTAACTCTAACATGATACAGCTTACCTAAAAAATCAAATGACGTACTATTTATTGCACTAACATGAACTGTCTGCTATGAACGAGTAGCATTCCGTTCATTTTGACTGTTCCTTTTTACTCCTTCATTAAAACACGTCTCGTTCTATTGTGTTGTTGCAGATATTACAGGCGATAAAACACGTACGTATTATTGCATGTACACCGTCTCATTAAATGTGTGTGAAAATTACACGGTAGGGAATTTCAGGAACCTAAAATAGTTCCGGACGTTAAGAGCAATATACTTTGTAAGGTATATAACGCTCAAATCCTTTTGTGCGTATTTACTAAGAGACATTTTAAATTGGGTTAGAATTGCGCATTTTTATATAACTAAATATGTTTAGTTCAAGATTTTGGGGGTGTTATGAGCACTTCCTGTTTAATGACCATTTGGAAAACTTTGGATTTTATAGTTGCACTATTTTTGTACTGTGGCGTAGTGGATAGAGCGTCCGCTATGAGATCAAGAGGTCCTGGGTTCAATCCCTATACGAGCCATTGTTTTCAGCTATTGTTTTTTAGTAATTAAATTGAATAACAAAAAAATATGTCATTTTACAAGATATAAGAATTGTATCTTAATATTCCTTGATTTTATTAAGCTGTACAATTGCTTGAAAAAAATGACCTTACTCATTTTTAAAAGTTCAATATCTAAACAAGTAGACGGTAAAACATTTTCATATTTTCTTATACAATGTTTTGTAGTTCATATACTAATATATGTCTCATAATCAGTAGTGATGCCCTTACTCCGAATATTTTGCTACACTCTTATATATTAATATGTGTGATATGTCTCGGGACAAAATTCGGCAAATTGTATACCCTGGTTTTTGGCATTATTGCATATTTGTTGTTAGACATATTAAGCTTGAAGAATTATAATACATGTTTGTAATACTTTTTGAAACCTAGAACAAAAACAAATCAAAATAAATACTCGCTGCAAACACACTTATTTTAATTGTCAGGGTACTTCTTAATATGGCTAGTATTTCTTAAGTGAGGATTGGGCGACGAAAAACGACATAACTGTTTAATTAAACAGTGAAATGTCTTCAATGTTTGCATACTAGTTTGGTAACAGATGTTGATTATAAACATGTTAAGTTTGATATGTTTTGGAATAGTTTCCATTAGACCCACACTACTTGTACCTTAAGACACACGTAGATACTATATAGATTTGAGCAGATATCAGGGCATTGGGAACCTATATTGTTCACTAGATCTGATTATATTTTCAGAATAGAACTAAGAAATGAATAATCAAATATTTAAAAAACGAATATGTTTTCTAGCACATTAAATAATGAGTTTTGGGTATTTATTATTACCAAATTACATAAGTGAAACTCTTGATTAAATAGTTGATAGTTTTGGCTTTTTTTTTTTTAAGGTAAACTATTTTCAGATATTAAATTAGTAGAACATATATAGCTTTGACTGTGATATAATATATGTATTATAGTCTGTGATGGGTTGATTAATAGTCTCTTATACATGAATGGCTATGCACAATTTAATAGATAAAATGTATTTTAACATGATTTTTTATGCTGAATGTTGTACGTGGAAGAGACATAAATAAATAAATAAATAAATAAGACAAAATACATTTAATTTACTGATTTATATTCACAAATTTAATACTCAAAACTTTCATTTCTTTCTGACATGTTTTGAAAGCATATAAGGTGTTTAAGCATTTCATTTGATATTAAACAAGGCTGTATGGCCATTTTGCTTGTTGTTATACCTTAAGATAACTAGACAACGTATTTATATTGTAAAAAGGCGAGTAATAAAAAATAAAAACTATTTGCATGTACAAATAACACTTGATAATAACAACATATGATGCAAAAAGTTATGCTTTATAAACATGTAGAATAGTCAGTAATGTTTCCAAACTTTTTTCCATATTACATGTAATTTACTTACAAGTAGTTTCGTTATATATTGACGAGAGATATTTCAAAAAAGTACGTACCGAAAATAGCATCATTTTTCAACAACTCCGAGTGTATATCCCTTTACTCCGAATACCAGGTAGTGCTCGTTGCTTCCATCAAGGTTGACAGAAATCAACTGTTTCACATTCAAACATAACTAAATTAATGTATGCATGATACATTTCATAATTCATAAGTTCATGAAATTTGATTGGAATTTTGAACACACCTCCGTTAGGTGTTATTACTCAACACTCCAGCGTTAAGTGGGATCTATAAATATTTACTAAAGAAGCTTTCAAGTAAGTGCATATCATTGCTATTATCAATTCCATCCATTGCCTGTATTTGAATTTCATTGCGACGATTTAGTTAAATGATAATATCTGCAACTGCGAAGTTTTCAGTTATTTATTTTTGTTTCAATTTTATTTCTGTAATACAGAAAACAAGTAGCACTACATTGTAACAGGATCCCAAAGCAGTAAATATTTAACTATTACTATATCATCGTTCTGTTGCATGAAGTAGTTTCTTTAGTGTTTGAAAATGTTGCACGTTGTTCGAGAAACATTGAAATGCAAACACTGTTGTGAAAAATATCTGTTAGCCATAGCCAAACAACGCGTCATTATATTGCCAGTCAATTACAAGGTACATGTAATTAAGCTTGGATGTCACTTCTACAATGAAAATAATCTAATTAATATAATTAATAATGATTGATAATTAAAATAAATTGTTATACTGATCAATTTATCTATACTTTGTATATTTCATTTTATTAGAGTCAAATCTGTATACATACATACATACATACATACATACATACATACATACATACATACATACATACATACATACATACATACATACATACATACATACATACATACATACATACATACATACATACATACATACATACATACATACATACATACATACATACATACATACAATGCATTCATATACAAAGACACATACAACTTTTGTACGCAGCCAGTCTTTTCAGACTTATAAATGACTATCACAGATATGTATTAACAATATCTATTATATACTAAAAAATAAAACTTTTCATAAATAGTACTCTAAAAGTGATTCACATTTATAATCAGTTTGTACTAAAACCCATATATAAGGATAATGAATTTAAAGCTGGCATTAATCCTGACTAGTTTAAGCCTCAAAAACTGCTCTAAGAGAATTCATATAAACTTTGACATCAGAAAAAGAGCACAAATATGCATTAAATATGCATTAATTAAAAAATATTTTAAGAGAACAGATATTACCTCAGATCAGAGCTAGTGCAACCTGATTAGTACCAACCTCCCAGAGAACTTTACCATCAAAGCATTTCAAAATGATTAAAACTAATAAAATGTTATTAAACATCTAAAACATTATATAAGATTATTTACACAAATACAATTTGCGACGGTCTAAAATTTTGCAACAGGTTTTGGCGATAGATCTGATTAACATTGGGTTTGTAAATAGGTATTTCAGCTGTTCATATTCCAACAAATTCTTGAAATTTCCATTGCCTTTAACTACACAACTGAAAAGAGACTCCCTTAAATCATCATACATGGGACATTTCAAAATAACATGGTTCTCATCTTCCACATTATTTGGACAGAATGGGCATACTCTATTTTCAACCTGTAAATGTTCATATCTACCAGTCTCTATGCGTATTGGTGCAACACCGCACCGAAATTTACATAAGGCAGACATAAGTTTTTTCGGCAAAATAATTTTACAATATTCCTCAACAATAAATTCTTATTTAAATGTACGTCAGTGGAAATTCGTCGCCTTGTAGTAAGCGGCTGCTCACGTAATAATTTATATGTTTGAATAATTCAGTGACAAGTGGTTTTGTGAGTACATGTAATGTGATATTCATACGTTCGTTTTAAATAATATGAAATATGTTTTCATAATTAAACGTGAGCGGTGGTTTTCGAAAATGGTATAGGGAAAAGGGTATATCAGATCCTGTATTTCCGAGGTTCAGAGGGATTGATAAAGAGAGACAGCTAGTATATTTGGAAACGTACATGTATGTAGTAAATACAGATGTGTCAAGTGCAGTTTTGTTTAACTAACACTGTGACAGCTCTTCTTTGACACCAAAGATGACGGCTTGGTGAGGGCAAGGGAAATATCCCAACTGGTATTTTATGCACAATATTAATCTGATAACTGATGTTTTTAAAGACTTCCATCTAGCGTTTTAGTACAATGCATATTATGTTATTATCAAAACTTACTTCACCTGATAATCTTTTGGGAAAATGTTCGACAGTGTCATTGGTCAAATTAAAATGTTTCAAATATCTCACTGTACTGGTTTAAAAATCAATAATTGTTTGTCCGTAGGGACAGCTAATTCTGGAGTTTTGAGCACGCGTTTTTATGTGTGAAACTGATTATACTTTTAAAATATTCAGAAACAAGGAAGCTCAAGAGAATTAAACATTGATGATTTTTTAGCACTTCGTGCTACAATGTATTAATTATAATTTGAATAACTCATGCTAAACTCTATACATGTAATAACCATCTGTCAAAATAAATTGCCAGGATATGCATTTATTTTTCTGCCGTGTCATTTAATGTATGATAATAAAAGTGCCCATCGAAGACCGTTGCGTAAAGAAGTAGAAAGAAATTGTGCGTTGAGCCTGGGTCCAAATAAGTTTGAGCAAATAACACATATATAAAAGAAAATCTTTAAAACGATCTTGTCAAATAATGATAGATCTAACTTAATAAATACATATATATATATACTCAGAAGAATGCTTTTATATAACCGAACTCCTGACACTGCTGAGCCTGAGGATGGTTGAATGGCGGAGGTTCCGGTAAATATTTCTCACGGTATTCAACTGTCTAGACTAAATACGTTGTTGTTGCCAATGCGGAGGTATCTACTCACGGTATTCAACTGTTTAAACTAATTACTTTGTTGTTGCCAATGTGGAAGTATTTACTCACGGTATTCAACTAATAAATCTAGATACTTTGTTGTTGCCATGTTATTCAACTGTTTAAAACTATTTATTTTGTTGTTGCCAATGTGGACGTATTTACTCACGGTATTCAACTGTTTAAACTATTTAATTTGTTGTTGCCACGGTATTCAACTGTTAAAACTAGTTACTTTGTTGTTGCCAATGTGGACGTATTTCGTAATTTATTCTAAAATATAAATAATTTGTTTTAAATACATATCTAATATTTATGTAAACGCAAATAGTTTCAAATAGACAGAAAGAGAGAGTTTCAATTTTGTTCAGTAAAGTACGATGACGTCACACGGGCAATGCTCGTTGCCGTACCTGTGAACAAATTGATCGTCAAAAGTGAGATTGGCGTTTGTAACGCTTGCAAATGCCTCATTGTGAAGAAGTAACAAATGCATAAAAACACATATTATCAATATGTATTACTCTATCTACAATGTAACTAACAAACAATCTAAAAGGCATTTTTCAATATGAATATTTTTATATTGATTTGATTTTACAATTTTGCTTATTATAGATAAAATATTCAAAAGGCCAAATATGTTTCATAGGGACTTGGTTTGAATCCATGGCAGTAAATGTAGTAAAAACAATTTGTAATGATATTTTTAAGATCGGATATTTGGAATATGTCTCATCTTTAAAGGATTTATATTCCATACAATTCTACTGTTATAAATAATACTTGTTTTAAAACAATTTGTGTTAATTGTCTGTACATACAGGTCTTTTCTTGAAGTTGATCGTAAATTATACACTTTGTTCTTGGAGAAACACAATAGATCAGATTGATACTGAGGTGCAAGATTTCGTGTTGATTTGTATACTAATAGCTTTACATGATAGGCGTGTCGTTTGGAAAAAGAAAGCCACTGTGAGAAGATCAGGGTGATTGTTTTTCATGTAGGTCTGGTTCAGGTATGCATTCCTCATACTTCCAGTGGAGCCACAGGCAACGTAAACAGTCTATGCAGGTGTCTATGTTATCAACATATTCACAATTTCAACAGGGGTACTGTATTTGATGACACAGACAAAGGTGTGTTATGTCTGTCACTCCGAAAGGAGAGTCACTGATAGTATTGATCAGGGTTTTGCAGTGACCTAAGTCAAATGAACGCTGATCATTTTGACAGGTAGTGTGTCCCATAACATAAAGTCACATTTAGCAATCAGAACAGTTTTATACTTCACAAAACATGTTTTGTATCGTATGTTATATCGAATACAGGTATAAAGGGCCTAACTATAAAGAGTATATTTTATTTTGTATTAGGAACCGTATAGCAGTATAGAAAAGTGCATTGCCATATAATATTAATACTTAAGGCTTACTAAGCAGTTCTATAAATAGAACACAACAGTATTAACAGTACTATAAAGCACCATGTATGGTACAGTAATACAGTGACAATGAGTACTTAAGTGCATGATACTTCACACAATGACAAAGGTCATTGAGAGGATCGAAAGTGACAAATAATTCGATAACTCTAGTGGCAGTTTGAATTATCTCCCTTTTCTTTGAAAAGCTTGTCCAGAGCATAACCCGAAAAGAATTGATGGGATTAATATGATACATCACACAATGATACAGGACATTGAGAGAAAGGGGAGTGCAGTGTCAGTAACGTTAGCTTACTCAATTTCTAATTTTCTCCCTATGTAAAACCTTGTTTAGAGCATAATAACATGAATAGTATTGAAGGGACTGAGTTGATACTTCAGAGAGTGATAAACGACATTGAGAGGGAGTTCAATGACCAAGAACCAGAACTCTAGCTGACCCTTTGATATATTCATAGCACTATCAGGACCTTTGATTGAATAAGGTTCCTTTGGTTTTTGTCTACAGTTACACTTTCGGTGTAAATGAATTGAAACTTGTTACAGTAGTCGGAACGTAACAGTTGTCAACATTTGCGTATATCGTGCGTGTAACATGCGTATAACACGCATGCGCTCATCGTGTATTTTGTTAATCGTATATTGTGTATCATATCGTATCATTCATCGTGCAACGTGCACTATATACTTTTACACGCTATACTATACACGATATACGATACACGACTCCCGGTGCACGATAGGCCTATACGGTATACGATTCGATGTTTTTTTCACTCGTGAATTGTTTAACTAAGCGTGTATATCTTCGCAAAAAGAAATTAAGTGCTGACTTCACATTGTATTTTTTTTCATTTGGCATTGCAATACGGGCAATAATGACTTATAAACTTATTTTATCATATTTTTTCGACGGAAAGGACATTCTTTTTTTTCAGTTTCTACGGCATTATCTTAAGTGCAGTAGACAAGGTATAATGGAATTCATTAGGAATTATATCAGGACATGGAACATCAACTACTTTAGAAGGTAAACTATTGTATATTTATTAAGTGATTAAAAATAATATGACGAATCGACGAATCATCGATAGTTTTACAAAATTAGTTAAAGTCCGAGCAAAAATGATAATTTAATTGTACAGTACCTTATTAAATTGCATCTTATTAAGGGTAATCCTCGTAATCGTATTAAAAAAAATCGCCACACGAATTTACTTAAAAACTATAAATTATTTATTGAGTAGATAATTATGTTAACTGTCAAAAAGACAAATGGACAGTGTCTTTCGTGTAGTGGCGTTTTAAAGAAACGTGTTGACAGCAATTAACTTCCGCCTATTTTCTCGCATCTCAGGATCAATATTCAAATTCAATGTGGC
Source organism: Saxidomus purpurata (assembly GCA_022818135.1). Lineage (NCBI taxonomy): Eukaryota > Metazoa > Mollusca > Bivalvia > Venerida > Veneridae > Saxidomus > Saxidomus purpurata. Next base: position 21,626,499 of record JAFMSR010000008.1, read on the forward strand.
ACTTACTGTATATTATTTCGCACCTTGGTAAACTGTAGACATTTGAATCTTACCGAAGTCTTTTTTCTATTGTGTACATTTGTAGGTGCGAAACCTGTAATTAATTGGTCTAATTCCTTTGGTCCAACTAACGGTATAAGGACAACAAATTGTTAAAGAGAAAGAAAAACAGATTCGGTGAATAAAAAAACAATCAAAATTTAAGTAAAATGTAAAAAGGCCAAAGTAATCGCATAACGTGTACTCCGTCTATCGTGTAGCACACGCTTCGTACATCGTTCATATCGTGTGTCGTGCGTACATCGTGTGTGTATCGTGCGCTCCGTGTGACAACTGTTACGTTCCGACTACTGTAAGTTCATTTGCAAGAAAACAACTTGTGCTTCCCCTTGTCGCAGATTTGTTTTTGTATTGTTATGAAAGAGACTTTATGTTGAGTCTTTCTCCAGATGAGCAGGCAGACATTATCACTGCTTTTAATAATACATCACGCTATCTGGATGATATTCTTAATATGGATAACCCGTTTTTTGGTCAATTGGTGGACACTATTTATCCCCGGGAACACCAGTTAATTAAAACTAACAATTTGGATACTGGTGCTTCATTTTTAGATTTACATCTCTCTATTTATAACAATATTATACATACCAAAATTTATGACAAGAGGGATGATTTTAATTTTAGTATTGTAAATTTCCCCCATTTGGATGGGGATGTACCTCATGCTACATCTTATGGGGTATACATTTCTCAGTTAATTCGGTTTGCCAGAGCGTGTAGTCATGTTGAGGATTTCAATGAACGTAATCAATATATTACAAATAAACTTCTTCAACAGGGCTACCGTTATTACAAACTGCGTAAATATTTTGCTAAATTTTACTATCGTAATTCTGATTTGGTTTTGAAATTCAATAGTAATCTAAAGACTCTTCTGCGAGAAGGTATTTCAAAACCCGATTTTTATGGGGATGTGGTTTACAAACTTCGTAAGATTGTGGGTCATGGCAATTTTCCAACTGTATTTGCTAAAATTATAAAACGTTTTGTTAAAAGAAGTTACGACCCAACTGTTTTGAGACACACCGCATGTTTGGTGTTCAACCCGTTTACAGTTGGACGCTATGCTTCCCTCTTTGATTGTGTCTGACGGAAGAGGGGGAGGACTCTGTGATGGGCAGTTTTTAAATCCTACTGGGACGAGACTGTTTTGATTTCTGTCCTCTGGCCTGTTTCGTCGGGCCCTTAAGGGTGTTTCTCTTGGTGCTCTGCCTTCTGCAAAGGCATTGAGTACATTCGTTTTTTGGTTCTCAAGGTTTGCTTTTTATATATTTATACACGAGCATTTTTGTGTATTACATACCATGCCTTTGTTTCCATTGCGTGTGTTAGAGATTCACCTAGCAGGGATTACTTTTATTTACACTGTCCTGTGACTTTGGAACATGGTGGGGGTAAGAGTGAGGTTGGGTGCGCACCATAAACCGGTTTAAGCTCCCCAGTGGTGTTTTTGCCACTGACCGTTCCAAGGCGGTGCCCCACTGTGTTCCTTTAATTGCTCGTTTTGTCCTCGTGTGTTTGTTTTGTATGCTAGTGTGTGTTGGTAGTGTATGTGTGTGTGTGTACATGATTGTGTTTTCTGCGTTTTTGGTACGTGGCTTTCCCTGTTTGATATTATTTTTGTTTTTGTGTGCTGTTCATCTGAAAACACAGGCTTCGGGGAGCATCCATCGGGGTTACCGACGATCTTGTTTGAATGGAACTTTATTAAACAGCTTCCTGCTAAGACTGGTCGTTTTTGATACCGATCAGCACTGGCTGTTATACACAGTGTTAAAAAGAAAACTACATGGTCTCACTGAGACATTTTCTTCATGTTAATACGTTTACATATGTTAGATTGTTCTTGTTTCGTGTTATGATATTCATGCTTATACAATTTGATATTGTTATAGTTAAGCCACAGAATACGTTGTCTTATAGTATAGTATTGTTAAAGATCCAGATTGGACCAACTTGTTTGAAGATAGTGTGTCTTACTGTTGATGTTACCATACTAAAGCTTAGGTATCATCAAAAATAATTCAAAAAGTCAGATAAAAAATTGTAGTTGCAATGGCAACAAAAATAGTAAAAGTACCACATACATTTTACAACCTGGATCATGTGATATCTCAAAAGTACTCAATATAGCATCTTGAGCCTAGGCATGTCGGAAGAGGATGATATGAGGATAACAATCAACACTATTTTGTCAGACAAAATGTGTATTTGCTATGGCAACGGGAATAGTAGTATACATGTAGTTGCTTTTTTTTGTACGGAGGATATCTCAGTACGAATTAAATTATTCAAACTGCATATAAAGACATAATGCATTAAGAGAGTGTGTACTGGGCAACAACTATTACTCTGCCTTGCCTAGTTTAGAAGTATCTCCCTCTATTATTTTCTTCTACAGTATAGCTGCAAAAGTTCTGAAGGGAATTTATTCAAACAGCGTATAAAGCTAGAGGACACTGAAGGAACTTGTGATATCAAAGAACCATTATAACTGTTCTTTGCCAGCGGTTTTTTTATCACAGATTAATACATAAATTGCCGTCCCCTGCATAGAGCTATTTTCGGAAATGATTTTATTCAGACTTCAAACTATAATGCTATCTTGCCTATTTCAAACAATTCAGAGGAAGGCGAAGTTAACTGGTAGGGGACTATGTATTTCGTTACTGCGTTAACTTGCTTTATACGCTAGCATTCACATTTCTGAAGCAAAACATCCAGACTTTGGTGCAATGCAATTGTTGTACTCAGATGCGCTGTATAGGACCGTCATTGCCCTCTTGTTGCCATTTCAGATCTGCATACATACGAAAACGTTCCATTATATTGTATAGCGGACAACTCCATTGTTTTCAGCATATTGATTATAGTTTGTTGTTAATTGGTTATTGCATTAAATATGACATTGCTAATGCACCAACCTACAGTTGTTCCTTCGAACATAATAAACAAAAATCGCTTAGACCTGCTTTACTCTTTGTATACACGGGGTATTTTCAGGTTACATGTATCTTGCAATATGGAAAATATAAAATTAAAGAATAAAATGTCGTGCAAGCTTGATGTTGATCCAAAGATTGTGATGCATATATTCACCTAACTGAATTTTATTTGCACAATTCTTATGTGTCAGAGAGGACGGCCGACAGCAATCCTGGTAGACCTTTATCATCTGCCAGCAATTCAAACATAAGTGCAGCAAAGGATGCAGTAGAAGAGCACAGCCAATTGTCGATGAAAAATATTGGTAGTTATATTGGAATATCAAACACTGTCCATTGTCAAGCAAATCAAGCGGCATGTAGGTACCTCAGTTGCTGACTAATGAGCTGAATACCAGCGCTTAAAACGTGACCGGGAATTTTAAATATAATGCCCAAACTGTGACAGTCGATAAATAATTCAACATGAAACCTGGACTGATAGTTAACAATGGAAACGAAAATCCAAATGCACTTTTTATTGAAAAACGGAATATTCAGTACAAAGAAAAGCATTTTTCTATAAGTCTACTGTATCGGTTTTTCAAGCGCTAAATGTATGTCCATTGCACTAGATGCATCTGTAAGAACTCTGTCTTGAAAAACGTAAAATAGTTTTTTTCCATGAAGTTTCCAAGAACAAATGATGATCAAGTATACACTTATGACAACAATTTGGCTTACAACTGGTATGCTGTTATCAAAGTTTGGTGTGTTAAGATATATGCGCAATCCTTTCTATCTATATACAAGTAAAGGAAATCGTTATAAATCTGAATTTTACTAATACATGTCATCTATGTATTTACTGCAATCACCTCTTACAATTAATTTTGCTTCCAAATAATAAGTGAAATCTTAATACCTCATATCACTGTCCATAGTGATTGAAATAAATGTAGCATAATTTAAGGAATAATTTAAGGTATACACATTTAGAAGAAATGGAGACATATTTCATCACAGGGGTTCTATATATTAGAAGTTCCTTAAAGAAGGACACAAATACCAATAAAGTGTTAAAAATATAGCACAACTGTGTTTCTGTTCTAGAAAGTTTCAAGAAGATATTTGAATCCGTTCGTATTTACTAGTAATGCTGAGACTTTTCGGATCATTTGGTGACTGTTTATAAATCTTTTGGAGATATCATACATGTAACGAGACTCAGTGATCTGCTATGGTTGGTTCAAGAAGACGTTTACTCCTAAACTACAGTTCGAGGTATTACATTTCTGAATGGGACGAGCCTTTTAAAAACACCAATAAACCCAATAATAGTCAATATAATAATTCCAATTTGTGATATAAATGTAACTCTAGGACCATATGCGTCGTAGACTTGGCTTACAAATACGGGACCAAGTGTCCGAGCGAGGCTGCCAGCAGCTGTTCACAAGCCCATTCTGAAATGCGAAAAAAAGCTTAACATTCCTGTCGATATAGTCAATAATACACTAGATATATGTATGTATAACATTCAAGTTGCTTTGCAGTTTTTATGTTTTGTTAATGCAGAACTGTCATTTACATGAGGAACAGCTATTACATGTTTACAATAAAAGTTTTTTTTAATTTAATATACCCTCACTTAAGATTAAGGGAAACACAATTTTTAAGTGTTTTTATTTCACTGTTTTGTCACTCAGATCATACAGTGTATGAGTATAACCGTCGGGAGAGAGACTACACATTGCATCTTTGTGCGCTATTAAAGTGTAAGCCCACTTTGAAAAATAGGAATAACATGTTGCTTAATATGACGCGTTATCACGTTCGAAGTATGTCAGTACATTTTTGTCCCCTTAAAAATTATTATCATTTCAAAATTAATATCTTTTATCACATGCAAATTATTAATAAATTGCTGATGAAACAATTGTTTCCTATTTTGACGTATTGCGTGATCTAAATCATGTGCTCACGTGACCTTGGGTAACGGTGCTGATACATTTTAAACTATTTACAAATAGAACTTTCTCGCAAAGTAATTTGCAAACAACGTCCAAATGAAATTATTACAATGATATACAACTGTGTTGTAAGACATAACTGTGATATTTCTAATTAAGAGAATCATGATTATATAAATCAGGTTTTAAAACAGTAACTTGGTGTATTATTCTATAACAAACTTACAATGTACCCAGCGTTTAAAGATTGGGTTCAATCTTTAATATATCGAAATGTTGCAGGGAATCCGTAGATGACATTTAAATGAAAAATAAAGGTTTCATATCTTAGGCAAAGTTAACGAAGGTTTAAGTTACAGATAATTATGTTCAAATTTCAAATTTTGTTATGTACATGTACCAGTATGTAGGGGAGTCATACTAACATCTTGGTGTATTCACAAGGGGAGAAATCCCACGGTCGGTCGGGACTATACATGATAAAAAAGAAAATGAAAAATTGGACGACTGTACAAAATGAAATGCCCACAAAAGTTACTCATCGTTTATACATAAGTGGCCATATAACCATACTCATTTACCAGAAACCGAAAATTCTTAACTGAGGTTTTGGTCCTAGAATCTTGGAGAAAATTGCGTAAGACATCACATTGCAAGTCGGGTAACCAACAGCAACAACATTCGTACCCAGTAAAAACTGCCACAAGACGATGACCGGGGCATATCGGCACCAGTCATAATAATAGGGACAACCAACTGCTTCGTGACTTGAATGATTTGATGTTTTCACTGGTTTTTCTGTAATATCTTGGAACACATAACTTCCTATTTCCAATGGTTTAGCATCGTTCATTCTTTCGTTCAGTCCGTACATACTGTATTCAAAGCACTGACCATTCTCCTGTATTTTGTTCCTGTATGTCTGAACATATCTTTGTTAGGAAACGTAGAAGAGTCTTCCTTTGACAGCTGCTGGTTATGTAAGGTAATAATTTGTTCAATGGTTTTTGGTTAAATCAAACCATACTCTGTCACCTAGTATTAACAGCAACAGTAGCAGCAGCAACAGCAGGAGTCAAAGTAATAGTAGTAAGTAACTCAAACGGATTTTTTCCGCATGTTTACTCTAAAGAAAGTTTGCTTATATTACTAGAGAACATGCGAAAAATCACTATGTATTATGAAATGCGAATGCTTTTTTCTCTTGCATGATATTGACTCGATGTATGTATGCCTCTTTGAGATCTTCAGAACACATTGTAATAACATCTGTGTACTTATATTGTTAATAATGCACAAGACAAATGATATTTTCACAGCCAAGCCCATCATTAGATCATATGCCATTTAAAGGTCCCTAGGCTCTCTGTTTTGACTAATAGATAATTTGTAATTATTATGTTCAGTAATTACTGATGTAACCCTGGTAGAGTTGGGAGCTTTTCCAATTTTGCCGACATTTTGTATCTAAAGTTATTTTTGAGATACTTCGCAGAATGTATTCAGTCGGAAACGGATTAAAATATCACGCTTACTATTTATAAAGATTTATGGGCTAAAAACACTTATCTTTGCTAAAGGGAACACGAAACGTACAGTTAAGATGGTTATTTTTAAATTAAACTATTAATTTATTGATTTTGCATTTCAGCGTATGAATTTTTTTTTCAAAACGAACTGACCTGCTACTGCCATTTCTGCGTACTGTATTGGCGGGTACTGGTGACCCCAAGGGAGATAAATCACAAAGCCAATGAGACACATGATAAAACCAAATAGTAAGAGATAACGTTCATTAAATCTAAAATAAGAAATTTTACCACGTTATTATCAAATCAACTTAATACTGTCGTAAGTTTTGTTTATTTCTTCAGTCTGTTATATTGCGTTAATCAATTAACTTTACGATTACTAGACGTCTGCACACGTATCTTTACCATTTCAAAGCATCTATAACGATTTTAATTATCTGCTGTATGATTAAGCAAATTAGAGTTTTGTCAATGTAATTATGTACTGTGGTATCGTTTATAAACGCGTTTTATAGGAATGTCCGTATACAGCTCAAGGTAATGATCAATCTTACAATTGAGGTATTAAATGATATTTCAAAACTCACATGTGAAAATGAAATCTTAATTGCAACATATACTTAGTAATACTTTAATACTAAACATACTTTAATATACATTTTGTACATATCTTACCTTGTTGAAAGCTTTTTGATGACAGCAAATACGAAGATTGATATAAAACTGGCCGAACCCAAAATGACACCGATGTACAATATTGCTTCTGCTTTCGTCCAAGCAACGAATCCATTGACATAGGGGTAGCTATTCTGTTTCAAGAAAAACAGTGTATATTACATTGTATCGTTTAATAACGTACACCTTCTAAAGCAACAAATAGGAGTATAAAACAAATTGAGGGGTTGAATGGCTTGATTTGATGACACATTGGCATAACAGAGGATACATCGCGTAGGATACTACAGAGAGAAAAGCAGCAAGTGCTACTCTAAGTAAAATATGCATGTGATAATATTAGAATAATTAAATAAATGAAATATTAATTATTTCGTAATTATTCGGTTTTGTATTGGTAAAGTTCGTTATGTATGTGCGTGTAAAGAATATAATATTAACATGATAGTATAAATATATTAACGTTATGTGTTTTATTTCGTTTTTTGTTTATTAAAGCAAAGTTCAAACTACAATGTATACGGTATTGAGTTCTTTAACCAATAGTGTTACGGGTCTAACAACTATTATGTTATAGCTGAGCTCCTGTAAAACTCCAATTACTTCGATGATCGTACTTTACTTTCAATGTACCCATATCAAAATAATTCGGCTCAACTACTGTTTTCAAACTACATTTTGTAGAAATCCATTTTTGTCTTAAAATGTCTTTTTTTAACCTCTAAGATTCCTCTCACCAGAATTAACGAGTAGACAGTGTTGTGTACCTAAGAAATCTACTAATTTGTTTGTTAACTTCACACGAGTGGTAAAAGGTTGTCATAATTTCACAAAATGATTACTTATTAAACGAATAATATCGGAAATTAATAAATCATTCCAAGAAATGATGTTATTGTGTCTCTCGGCAATCAAGCAGGCACTAATTTAGTGTTTACATCGATGTTCAAATACTCCATAAGATACCCCAACAACATACAATAGACTGGCAACGAAAGAGCGAATGCAAAGACTGTGTTAAGTGTGTGTAAATAATCAGCAAAGTATGTCATAAAATAATATTTTTATCCAGTTTGGTACAATGCACAATTTTGTAGACTATGTCATTTATATCATTGTGACAGTAAATCGTTATAAGGGTAATATTTTTCAAGAAAACAGGCATTCTTGGAATTCAGGATGAAAATCTAGCTGTAAAAGTGAGAGTGTAGTGCTTCATTAGTTATGAAAAATATCTGTTCCAGCGTTTACATTGTCTAATTAAAAATGATTTAGAGTTCTAAAGCGCAGTAAAATAATAACTATAATACATGTAATATCTTTATTTGACGAAGGATGGCCATTTAGATACATATAAACAATACACATGCCTTATATTATTTCAAGTGTGACCATTTTGAAGGGTATTATGGTTCATAAAAAAAGAAGAGAAAAAAACATGCATTATTTTTAACATCATAATAAAATATTTACACAGATACATTGTGTGATAATTTTCAATTATACTTTGACAAATACTTCACTTTATTCTTAAACATATTTATTAATCATCATATATAAACTCTTTATTGATTAATATACAATGTAATGTCTTGAATGTTATAATTTGATAACACTTAAACATGGGCTGTGCAAATTTCAAAAGTATGTTCTTTTACCAAGGGAGAAGGGAAGACTCAATTCAACATGCGAGACTCCGAATACATTGTAGTGCTCTTAAGGAGTATCTTATCTCTAAGAATATAGTAGACTGTCCAAATTGTGAGTGTGGTACTGTTGAAGGTACAAATCAGTTTCGTTTGATATGTCCCCTTTACCCAATTGCTCATACCTCTTTTCGGAATAACATGTAAAACATATGTGTTCCTATCGCATTTTAATTTGATTTTATTTACAAAGAAACGAGATCCATTGAATATGATATTTTCAAGTTTCGAAATATTATTTTTAAATATCCTTTTAAGTAAATATCCATTATAAGGCATATCGTCAAAATTATCCAGAGGCATTTCTGTAACACAGAAAATGTCAAATTTTCAAAACGATTGACAAAATTTGGTTGAAAGACAGTCATTAATGCCGGTTTAATTTTTCAGTATCACACCTGTGGAACATTGCACACATACATGCACATGTACCTTTACTGTTACCGAATTGAAGTCTGTAAATGCATACACGATTAATTCGTGTACATTTTAGATCACCTGACAACGAAGTGGTCATGGTGAGCTTTTTGGATCATTGAATGTCCGTCGTCCGTCCGTCCCTGCGTTTACAATTAGTTTGTTTACACTCTAGCACATACATTTATAGAACAATCATAAGGAAACTTGAACACAATGTTTTTGGCCACAATACATTGGATGAATTGGATTAATGGTTTGCTCGGGTCAGTCCTTTTTTAATTATGGCCCCGGATTTAACAAAACAAATGCAATATTTGACTATGTTTAAACTCCAGGACCATCATTTCTTCCCTTACTCTAACTGTATTCACAGATAACGTATATAACCCTAAGATCTCTAGAGAGTTCAATAATTGGCTTGATCGAATTAGCTCTTCCACAGTTATAACCCCTGATCTAACAAAAATGGCCATATTTAACTATGTTTACGCTCTAGTACTTTCATTTCTTCACTTATCCCAATCATATTGACAGAGAATGTGTATGACAATAGGATTTCGGATGAGTTTACATTATGGACTTGATTGGATTAGTTTTTCTAGAGTTATGGCCCTCGATGTAACAAAAAATTCTAATATCTAACTATGTTAACACCATCATTTATTCAATGGTCCTAATCATATTTACAGAGAATGTGTATGACTGTAAGATCTTAGATTAGTTAAATTATTGGCTTAATCGGATGAGTTCTTCCACAGTTATGGCCATTGATTTAACAAAAAATTCAATATTTAACTGTATTTAAATTCTAGCACCGTAATTTCTTCAAAATTCTAGTCAGTGTTGATGAAACCAGGTAGGGATGTTCCTTGCATAAAGCTCTTCCAAAATTGTTTAAAAACATTCCGTTCAATACAGAACTCCGGTTGCCATAACAACAAATCTTCTTCTCTGAAAACACAAGGGCTAGAGCTAAGATATTTAGCATGGAGCATCGTCTAGTTGACCTCTACCAAGATCGCTCAAATCATGACCCACGAGTGAAAATTGAGCCCGCCAGGGGTCACTTGATTTTACATCTAGGCTAATATAGGAAAAATGTTAAAAGACTTCTTCTCTGAAACTACTAGGATATATCTTAAATATTTAGCGTGTAGTATTGCCTAGTACATGCCTGCTAAGATTGTTCAAATTATGACCCCTTGGTCAAAATTGACCCTAACGGGAAAGTCACTTGATTTTTCAAAGGCTTATATAAGAAAGAAACTTAGAGCTTAAATGTTTAGCATGAAGCATTGCCTAGTGGACCTCTACTAATTGTGTTCTTTTATTCTACCTGGGGTCAGAATTTACTACACCAAGTTGTCACTGATTTTCATATAGACTTGATAGGAACCACTTTATATTTCTTCTTGTCAGAAACAACAAAGTATATGGCTTAGATATTAAGTATGTTTCATTGCCTAGTGGAGCTCCATCAAATGTGTTCATCTCATGCCCTCGGGATCAAATTTGACCCTGCCTGGGGGTCACTTGCTGTATTGTATTAGTGTACTTACATCGGTTTACAAAGAACAAACTGAGACTAAGCTTAAAGCAGTTTTATTTCAAATCGCAAGTGCTTTTACTACAAAGAATATTAAACAAATAGAATAAAAAACAACCTGTAATTAAAACTGATTTAAAAGCTGCTCGCTCTCAGATAACAAATTTGCGAAAACTAGTCAAATTTAAAGGTTCCAGTATGCATTCCTGGCATGTATATCTCAATATTTGAATTATACGCTACTAAATAATAAAGCGTTGCAAACGCTTTTGAATATTCCAATTAATCCATGTAGCGTAGCGGTGCTGTTACACCCAACCCAACCAATATTTTCAATGGCTTATGAAAAGTGCTACCTATAGTTTTACTTTCTTGAATATTATTTCATCTTGGTTAAATTAATTTTTTTCACCTGAAACTGTGAGCGAGCGGCTTTAAAAACTCTTTATTAGAAAGGGATATAATGAACCTTGTTTGCACATGTAAGATGTATGTACATTGTTTCTGTATCAAATTTTAATTCAACATTAAAAAGGCATACCCATAATCTGAGATGAATATAAATAACCTGAAAGTTTTATTTAAACGATTTAAAAAATTGTTACCAAAGCTGACAGTTTAAGCTAACATTTCTAGCAAATATTGGTAAAATAAACATACCCATGTGTTTTGTAGTTCCGTAAAACCTTCTTTAGCAATTTTTAATTTTTGGGTGAATAGCGATTAATTATAGTGTACAGCTTGCATAAACGAGACATTTCTAGATAATATGTTCTTCTTGAAAACACTTCTATAGTTATTATCTTACATACATTTAACTCATTTTTAACGTTTTGGGAAAATAATCAGCTCGTTGTAGTGAATGCCCTTTTAGTTAATTTTCTTAACAAGTAAGTACTTTGTCTGGTGGGAATCGTACTGTGATATTTAAATAGAATCCTCACACTTATTACCGAAGCATGTTACGGTGATTTTCATCTGATCAAAGTAAGAAAGCTTAATAGTTTGAGCTATTATATATAACTCAGTTGCGTTCTATACTATATCCATTTCACGTCTTGCTATAACAAAGCCGACTGGCGAAATTAGCATTGTAAAATAATAACAAGAGGCATAAGAGGGCCAGTATCGCTCTACTGGTCTGACTGGACTTATCTGAGTAAGTTTCGTGAAAATGGTTTCCAACGTTATCGAGGAAAAGCTAAAAAGTTGACTGTGACATTGACCTACTGACCCAAAAAACAGTAGGGATCAGCTACTCAGTAACACCAATCACTCTATTACTTTTGAAGACTGTGTGTGATGTAGATCTCAAGATATTAAGTAGAAAATATTTTCGGGTCACTGTGACCATTGACCGACTAACCCAAATCGATAAGGATCATCTATTCAGTAAGAAAAATTATCATATGAAGTTTAAAGACTGTTGGTCAAATAGATCTCAAGATATTGAGCGGAAAATATTTTCAAAATTCGAGTCACTGTGACCTTGACCTTTGACCCATCTACCCAAAAATCAATAGGGATTTTATCCTACCATCACTGCTTTATTTGTACAAAATCGGCCTGTCGTATAAACATGAGGTTTACACGACAGGCAAGCTTTACACGACATGGCAAAGGTCTGCCATACTTACATTCTTTTTTTAGCCGCCATTTTAAACTTTTAATCGACTATCAAAGTGATTTTAAAACGCTACTACTCATATCATTGTGCCATTTACACTTGCTTTTATAGCTAGTACTTATATTGTCATTTTGTACAAAATCAAAGATGAATGACAAGTCTTAAATCATTTAGGACAGCTTTACGAAAAACTTTCCTCACTGGCCTTAGCAACAGCTGATGACGGACTACTTTCATGACCTAGTTTGTCGGTCATGAAGTACATGTAAACAATTAAACATTGATTAAAATGCTGACACAATAAAAATAAAAACATGAGTTTTCTTTTGTATACTGCAGTAATTATTTAATTTCAACATCAACAAATGTCATTTTCAAAATACATAAATACTGGTAGATCTAATCATGATTTTTTTCTCAATTAAAAAAATGCTGTATTAAATTGTCAAAATTAATTGTTTCACTGTTTTTAATATTTCTCTCTCTGCCAAAATATACAGTGAATGTATCTGAATTTAACTAGAATGAACTAGAACTGTGGAGAAAATTGAATGTTTATGCACTTTAACACCCATGATGTTGTAAGTTTGTGTAAATTTATTTAATTCTTGAAAAACTGCTAATATTTAAGAGAAATGCATGCATGTTCTTCTGATAAACCATTGCATGTTGTTGCATTTAAAGGGTTTATCCCAAGCATGATGTTTTTATTATATAGACCCTGACCAAATGGTTAAATATCCAAGTATTTGATTGAAAATTGAATGTCTGTGCACTTTAACACCCATGATGTTGAAAGTTTGTATAAATATATTTAATTCTTAAAAAACTGCAAATATTTTAGAAAGATGCATGCTTGATCTGCTGATAAACCATCGTTGTTGAATTTAAAGGGTTTATCCCAAGCATGATGTTTTTATTATATAGACCCTGACCAAATGGTTAAATATCCAAGTATGTGATTGAAACATGAACTGTGGTAGGGCCTATAACCAAAGAGTCACTCAGTGATCATTTTCATGTAGATATGTTATTCTTAAAATTTAATATGCCAGAAAACATTAATCTCCATGCATCACAAAGATAAACAAGAACTTATCAACATTTAGCCATTTTAGTCATAAAGTCACTAATCAGCTCCTGTGTCTTACTTCTTTAAAGTTCTTTCTAATAATTTTCAGCTTATCATACATTGTAAGTTATGATAGGTAGGTGATATTAGTCTATAATAGATCAACAAGTTAGCCTATTGATTGAGTATTGAAATATATTTTTTTTTGTCACTGGAAGGATTGAAGTTTGTCAGTATTGCAAGATTTGAAGTCCTTTCTTTTAATATGATATTGTTCAATATTGTTTATTTGAGTCATTCAATCACTGTGTCAATCATTCCATCGGGAAACGTCTGGTCCAGAAATTACGGGATCACAGTTTTTCTTGAATAAAAGGTGTTATCCCAAAGCTATCATTGAATACAGTTTGTATCCTTGTATATCTGGCACGAATGACTCATATTTGAATCTATGTTCCACTTGTTTTTTGCAACTTGGTTTTTGTTCCAGTCCATCTCTATGCCAAGAGTCCTGTTTCCAAAGAGAAACAAATGATTTTCGAATCTTCTATCAGCAACCGGTGACTACGTGTCTCAGACCAACCGAGTCAGTATCAAGCAACAAAGCGCGTCCCGTAGATATACATGACATTTCTATTTACCACAGTCAGCTCCATTCCAGGGTCCAGTTCAGCGACACCCCACCCACTCGCACTTATAGCACATATTAGAATCTATCAGTTTTATGGTGCAGTCTTCAGAGTTCAAAATGTCCATATTTATAAATGCAATCAGTAAGTAATCGTGGTTATCACCTGAATGGCTAACAAATGTTAAAATGCGGTATTTTCAGTGAATATTTTCACGTCATCACTGTTCATGACACATGTTGTATTGCCTGACGTCACTAATATGACTAGCACAGTAGCAGAAATTAATAAAGCATACCAGTAAAGTTGATCTCATTCAGTTTAGAATAGCTTAAAATAACAGTTTTAGGTGTTGAGCTTTTTAAGTTTTATTTTTGCATGTTGTTTCACTTCAGTCTAACACGGACGTGTTTGTGTAGTGTATTAACTTGATCGAAATAAATGTGTAACTGAGTTGTGATGTAATGTATTCATACGCTTCATAGCGACAGACAGTTTTAAAGCTTGAATTTAATCTTAATTAATAAAACAAAACGAAAAAGAATTTTTTATGTAAAAGGTAGGATAAAAAGAATATTAGGTTACCGTCTTAGCGTGACTGAATTTATTAGGCTCGTCTCCGAAATGTCTATACGGCTCGGCAGAGCCTCGCCGTATAAACTTTTCTCCAACTCGCCTAATAAATTCAATCACACTAAGACAGTAACCTAATATTCTCTATATCTACATGCTACAGGAAACCTTCTGGACCTATGAAAGTTGAATGAAAACTGTGACCCGTAGAGCGTTATCAAAGAAAATCTAATCGGGGTATCTTTGACCTTTGACCCGCTGACCTTCTGAGCAAGTTTGTTGAAAGTTAAGAAATCCTTGACCTGTACAGCATTATCTATGACAATCTAATCAAGGTCACTGTTACCTTGACCTTTGGTCCACTTTCACCAAACAATAGGGATCATCTACATATTACAGGAAACATTCTGAGCAGGTTTGACGAAAGTTGAAAGAAAATTGTGACCTTTATAGAATTGTTGCCGGTGGTCACTGTGACCTTGACCTTTGACCTACTGAGCCCAAGCGTTATCAAGGAATAGACGGACGACAGACGGACATACCACCATGTCATAATCTCTGCTGGACTTCGTCCACTTGAGCTAAAAATGATTCATTAACCTCGTTAATAAATATTAAGAAAAAACCTCGCGATATGACCAAAATTGTAGAGGCACCTATGCATAGTTCCTTGGCATGTTAGCTGACTAGTTCGAGAAGAGTAATTAGGTTTGAAGTAATATTACCGTTCAAAGTGACCATCATATTGTTAAGAAAGACATAAATAACTGATTTATTCTTTTAGAATAATGAATATTACCATAGTTTTAAACAAGAATATCTGTAAAATTAATTTTTGACTATCCAACATGTCTATTACATATATTTCCATTTATATCTGTCAGTATGTGAAATCAACCTGTATTTTAACTCATTTCAAACATGTAATGTTATACAAAAAATGTAGCTTCATTCTTCAACATACTTCTGTGCGGCATTTTTGAATGGTTATATCACTTTAACTCATTACATTTTCAGAAACAAAATGAATTTAGGTAATTTTCGTGTGTAGCGCGTCCTTTTTTTTCCAAATACTTAAACACCATTTAAAAAGTAGACTTTTAATATTAAAATAAAATTGTTTACGGAATCCTAATACAAATGCATATCTTCATGCTTACCACTTACCTGCCGTGGTAAATAGCTCTATGACAGTTTATTAAAAGATCATGACTGATTTGCATACAGGCTTCAATTTCCGTAGTTGTAACGAAAAGTATCAGTAATGTATGATATGCTGATACTGAATTGTTCAGCGTAATTCTATGAATAAAAGTGAGGATCATATCTATTTACCGGACCAGTTACATTGTAAGTAAAATAATCCAAGTTTATCGCGACATTTAAGCATAATCAAAATGAAAGTTACATTAACATAACTTCTGAACTAACAATCTTCAATGTAAATGTTTATGAACTACAATATAATTGAAAAAAGCAAATACTATGACAAAGAAACATGAAGTAAAATTGTTCAATAAATATCAAAGAGTGTACAATATTATGTTATGTTATAAAAATGTTAGTTATGTTTTTATTCTTTTAGTTGGTGTATTCACTTCACTGTGCTTGGCAAAGGCCACAAGTAAAATCCCAGTTGTAACCAATAAGTCAACAATGTTCAATGACGTTTTTAAGCCGATTTTCATCAAAATGAGCGTACAGAAATACTTCACTTAGTCTTGCTTTTTGAAAAATTGTTTTCGTCTAAAAATGAACCAATTGTATCTTTCCGCTATTCATGCTGCATTGGTTTATTTTAGTTATACTCTATCAGTTTAATGAGAGTTGTAGCGTTGCTGCGGATTTGAATACAAATTTCAAATTTTAAAATTCCGGTTGTTTGTTTGTACGATTCACTTTTAATTATTCAAATTAATACAATTTTAATCAAAACAATTGTCCGTTACAAATTTTACTTTAGTTTGATGGTATATTGAATACAAGAAAAAATGTACATGTTATCAAATTATACAAAATGTAAGCCTATAATATTTCATTTTCATTACTTTAAAACCCACCATTTTGTCAAGAAAATTTATTAACATGTTGTCTTGATAAAATATACCTTGTTCATACGTCATGTTCACAGCACTCTTTGTAAATTGTTTGCGCAATTTTTCTTAAAAATCTTATGTACTTACGAAAAGAAAAATTGTAACAAGGTACATGAAAATTTAAAACGATGGCGTGCATTTGATGAAATTATCAATTCATGACATACTTTACAACGATCACACAAATATGAAGTTATAAAAACACTATATGAAAGAGATTGTAAATGAGAAAATTCAACCAAAATCTATTTGCCATCAGCCTATCGAATCACTCTCGAGACCGCTTCCTGGAAGAAACCAGATGTAACCCTGGTGCTGCTTGAATCTGCAACCTCCGGGATGAGCGACAGACAACTTAACTTCTACACTTTACGTTGTGGTTATGGACAATAATATTTTTCTTATTGGTTGCTATAGAAACCAGAGTTCCGCAAGTAATTGAGTTTTATCAACAAATTGTTTTGTAACAGACCATTAGAGAAAAGTTTCTGTGTTGATGATAAAATAAATGTTCAGTGTTTGTTGATGCTGGAAAGGTTGTTGTTGAAGTAATTATGGACGGCGGACAGACGAAAGAGAAATGGAGATGGACATCTTACGATTCTTATACATTGTAGCACATGATCAGCATCTCAGTTTTGAACTTGCATTTTAAACAATGGTTTGTAAATGATGACACTAAGGTGAGTTTGTAGCAATTTCAGCACATAATACATTCATTATAAAATGACAAATTTGTTAAAAAAAATCAGTTCATAGCAGGGTTTCACAAGTGTGGAAAACAGTAAGTGTATGATCGTGCATTGAGCGCGTTAACTTGAATATTATCACAATTTCAATAGATAAATGAAAGTGTTTATTAAACGATCACGGACTTTTAAAAGTAATTGAATATAAAAGTGTTTTCAAAACAAGTTCGATTTAACAAAGGTGGTATGGAAAAAATGCCAAATCGAACAGTGTTTTAAACGATCACACATGCTTGAAATTTATGAAAAATTTCTAATCAGTTCTGTAACAGAACATTCTGTAAACAATCACACACACTTTAATTTCACTATAATATCAATACATAAAGTCATTAAGACTATTTGAAATGATTACACACACGAGAATTAAATGACAAAATCTATAGCATTGACATTTTAGTTTGCTTTCACAACTAAACAGCAAATCTAAAGACTATTTCTAACATTAAACACTTTTAAATGGTTTCACAAAGGTGAATGGTAGACGATTCGAGTATAACAATGTTACCAACATGAAAAACAATTCCTTTACATTTAAAGTTGTTCACTCTCAGAATGTGGCAATCGCAACATCACTCGGCCTTTTCCAGTAGAAATAACTTATTTTTACGGTAAATGCCGCGTGATGTTCCGACTGAGAATGTGGTGAAAAAAAGGTTTGAAATTAACATATTTAACAACGAATCATCAGATAAAAGGTTGCAGCATAAATTCCTTTAAAGTATCTCTGTATTTTTGACAATAAGCGCTTCCCAATCATAAAGCGTTACAAACGCTTTTGAATTATGTGGTAGCGATGCCGTCAAACCAAGCTCACCAACATTTTTTAAAAAAAAATCTCAAAATGCTTCGTAGATCTTTATCGTGTTGTTTAGTACATGATTGTATATCAATTAGGACAAATTACTTTTTTCACCGGAAACTGTGAACGAGCAGCTTTAAAATGATTACATAAACCTGGCAAAGTATGATAGCAATTAATTACTTTAAAAAACTACGTTACGTGTATGTAACAACAGGAGACGGAAACACCAATTATTCTGAAAACAAACACATGATGCTTTTTCACTACATGTACGTTTTGTTTTGTCAAATTTTACTTTCACTATGAAAAATTATAAAACAAATTTGGTGTTTTTGAAATCTGAAACACAAATATTATGAAATAATTAAAAAAATATGATTTAAATATTTAATTTAATAAAAATATTATCAAATTGCATTTAAATAAAAATATAACTAATTATTAAGCAATTCATAGAAATTTGGTATTGTTGAACTCTGAACACACATAAATTGACATTTAGGGAGGAAAGTTTTAAAAAATCCAACATATAGTCTAAAAACATGTAATGTACGTCAATGTTACATGACTACACAAAAATAACAAGTACAACATTTCTGATGAGTTTAAGCAATGTCAGTACATGACGTTACTGCACAAATATAGAATTAAGATTGATAAAATAAATTGCTGAAAACGATTATGGAAACTGAACACGTCTAACAATATTTTATTACAAAACAACTGTTTCTAAACATTTAAGTAAGGTAAGTTTGAAAAATGTATAATTTAACGGAATTTCAAGTGTTTGAGTACATTAAGTTTTATGTTATTTTTCCACAATCACAGTCGTTTGAATTTAACAATAAAATTGTCAAGTCAATATGCAAACATGAACAAGGGGCAAAAGGTAAATCCGTACGAACAAATTTTTTGAAAGGATTACACAACCGCGAATCCAATGTCCAAAACAATGAGAACATGGTCTAATTTCACTATATGAATTAATGATAGTTTACAGGGCTTGATAGTTCGTGAACTACAAAAGCAAATGTAATAAAGAAGCGGGAACCAAAGGGCAATCGCAGAAGTTGTTGTTTTTTTTTTTTTTTTTTTTTTTTTTATGATGATACCAACATGAAATAACGATTGCTTTACATATAAATCTAAATAATTTCAGAATCATGGATACATAGGATGTCAGTTTTTAGACGAAATAAGATGTTTAATATAGAATACTAATATTACAAACACATTTAGTGTTGTTTGGAACTTGAAATACAATAATTAAACTTCTACGACAAAAATAGAATCAATTCACGTACGCGGTCTTAATATCGTCATCTGAACAAACAATCTAATATGACACTTCTGTTGCGTTTACTGTAAATAGTCTAAGCCTATTGATTTATATGTATCTTTCGGATTCGAAACTGCAGAACTGAATGATTGAAATTGAAATTACACAAATAATAAACTTCATCACACGTGTGTATCATCTTAATGTGGTAATTTAACTAAAGCTATGCACTGGTCCTAGAGTATTTTTGTTCTAACAAATGGATCCATACGTTGTTTTGTTAAAGAGGTACTTAATTTATGAAAACAATTATTTAATCTGTTAAGTTGGACAAATAACAGCGATATGTTTTAAATCATATTGACTATAGTAAATAAACGACATACATGTCACAATGTACGGGAAATATTCGTTTCTGTTGCACAGGCTTAGGTCCATATATCGGTGTTTAGTTCCAGTGTGCCGTTGAAGAGATCTAATGAAAAAGTTCATACATCCAAAACTACGCAAGTCTTCTCAATGTGATAACTTTTAGCCTTCTCTTCTTCTTTTAAAGCATTTAAAGCATTCTGAAATGCGCTCAAACCCCTCCCGTAAGTTGGCCAGTAGTATGCGTGCATCTCTGAGGAGTGACGATATGTCCATTATGAAGATCATACCAAAAACTACAGCAAACAGACCAATGCCGACATAACCAATACTTGCCGCGCTCTTCCGTTTGTCACGTGCACTCCTCCTCTTTGCAGTTGTAGACAGTAGTGCGTTTTTGTCAATCTGGAATCATCATGGTACAATTTGTTTGCAGATATGTGATGCGAAGGTTCTAGATTTATGTTAGGAATGCATTTTACGACACTATATTGCATTGTTGTCCAAAAATTGTAACATGGTATTAATATACAGACAAAATAGCAACATTAAACACACTGAAGCAGACACTATGAAATTAAATCACTTAGAAAATACGTAAGTAACTAGAATATTTTTCTTTTGTTGAAAACACATGCCCCAGTCCCTCCTAAAGGAAATAATACACTGGGACAAGGTGACCCTGATCTATAATTATACGCAAAACTTGACTTCTAATTGATGCTTTCCTGAAGGTTTCATGGTGATGATCAGTACACAATATTCATTTCACATTCCAGGCCCCTATGGCCTTGACCTTTAACCATATGATGCTAAATTACCATATACACCAATACATTTCAAACAAGTGGTTCTTGTCAGTCTGATGAAAATAAAAAAGGGGAGATGAATAGCCATGTTAACTATATGATCCCAAATTGTAAACTGTACATCTAAACTTTACATTTATGCTCCCCTTAAAGTTTGATGGAAGTCAGACAAACGTTTAGAAGATGGATAGGGGAACAAATTGTAAGGTTTCAGGAATCTTTGTCCTTGTTCTTTGCCTAAATGACCCCAATATGCACAACTCAACTTCAAACTGATACTTCCGTCAAATTTGACTATTAACTTTCTTTAGTCATAAGTACGAGGGGTGTTCGAAATTGGATATATAGATTTTGAAAAAAAAATGAATAACATTCCTTGTGACTACAATATAAGACAGACATGTGTATAGCAAAATTCGGTGAAAGCCAGACTTTAACGATAGATTTACAGGGCTTTAACTTATCATAGATTATTTTACCACAAATGGAAAATTAAAAAAACCCTTTAACTCTTTAAACTTGACTAGATCATTTTAGAAGACGGGATAAATTTATGAAAAGAGACAACAGACAGAAAATTCAATATAGCTATAATATAACTATATAAAGACAACTCTTTCGCCAAGTACAATAACTAAAGAACATCACATACAGAACGCTTGGCCATAGTTTGAATTTCACCCTTGAGCTACAAATAAAAAATGGAAAATTCAACAACAACACATTATTAATACAACGTTTTTATATCATCATTTTCATATTAACGTTTCTTTTTTTTGTATTTTTATCCTTGAGCTACGGCATTCGTGTTTTCCGGGGTTACAATAAGCCAAAAGTTCATTCACGGCTCAGTGTACGATATCGGACGATGCCTTAAAGCTTCGTCAATACTCAATTCAACCAGTTTACCTCAAAACTGAATCTTGAATGCATTTTTCATTTCTGAATGTTTCTAGACACTTGGTATTTCCGTAGCATTACTAACAAAATTTGAAAGTGTAATTAATACATACATGCATTTCTTTTTTTATTCGTTCAGTCTCATTTTGCTGTGCCTCTTCCAGCTCTTCTTTGCTCATATGTTTCATTGCCTCGTATTTCTCAACCCAGGAACATTTACATGTACACACAGTCCAGCACTGGTCAGGGGGTTTATTTATTTCTATGCACATTGGCTCTTTTGGCTTTGAAATCACAACTGGCCCTATATAAATTACATAAAAAAACACGAAAATGATAAAATACTTTTTAATTGTTGCTCTATGGTAAACATCGTGTAATGTATAGTAAAAAACTGTTTTGACATTTCCAAACAATAGTTTTGTGATTTCTTAACTGTTTGCAACAACATGTATAGCCGATAGTGGAACCTTTTTCATCATGCATTTCTTTGAATATTTAAAGTCCCATTGGCAGGATCACATTTACAAGTCGCTCTCATTTTATCAAGAAACATTTCTTACTGACATAAATGGCCTTTATGTTAACGAAAACATTTCTAACTTTGCCTTTTCAAAGGATTAGTACATATAAGATACATTGCGCGGTATTGTGTTTCAATGATATTGTAAGAATAAAAAAGGCCTTCTGTCAACTCTTTTTCTTAAAGAAACAACTTGAATACGAAAACAATGTATATGTCAAAATTGTTTAGGAGTGAAAAGAACTTGGTTCTATTATAATCCTATCAATACATTTATATTACTATATCTTCAGTAATTAAAATTAAAAAAGATCCTGGGACTGTAACAAAAATGTCACGACTTTATAATTGTAACAAATGATGATGCAATAAAATTCTAGTTTGACATAGAGAAGAGGACTATGAATTTGGCATCATATGTACGTCTTTCGGTACGATTGAAAGGCGAAGAAGTCAAAATAACTTCTACAACAGAGAGTGTCTGACTATTAGTGCACGCAAGATCTTCAGTCTCTAACAGACTCAGCTGGGTATAGACTATAGCAAATAAACTAGGTGCAAAATAGTTACAGGACACAAAATAAAAGAAGTTAACTTGTCTACAGTCTGTGCCATTTTTAATGACTGCGTTCTACGCTGTAACAGTATTTAATCTGAATAGTTTACTACATGTATGTGTAAGGTTCCTAGTGTTCATGTGTATGAGCGCGAAGTACCTACCTGTCAATGTCTCATTGCAATCTTCACCAAAGCCTCCATCAAGATCTTCGTCTGTAAATAATCATACAAACTATGATAATACTCACTCGTCACATGAATCATTCAATTAAGGTCAAACGTAGACGTACGTCATAAATGACTTGTAAACATATATAGTAGGTTTCCTTCAGGATCTTAATGAAATTATAGTTACATTGTATGTTATCGGTCTTTCTATGCAGAAACGTAAAGCGAACTGTTAAGAAAGAACGTGTAAGACTTCTCTTGTTTGAAGATATATCCATATACAAACATGCAACACAATAAAGAACAGGATGTTAGCCATTACGCAAGAAAGTTCTGGTCACGTGACTAGAACAATTCGTGTAAATAAGATAATATCTGCTAGTAGGCATGCACCACCACCCCCCCCCCCCCCCACACACACACACTTACTTTCGTTTAAACTGACACTTGATATTTAGTGAATCACCTTCTGTGAATCATATTAACGACTGAACATTAAACAAAAGGAAAATCTTATACGGAAAAGACTTTTAAACACAAGGAGAAATGGCACTATATTTTGAATTAGACATGAGTTTCTTGGCAACACTGTGGTAGATTAGGCCAGTAGATGTGAATCATATGTTGGAGTGGCACTGTGCCTGTTCTTTAACCATGTTATGTTTAGTATGTAATTACATGTATACATATATATAGACATTAAATTGTTGAAATTACAGTTTGAATGAGTTTTATTGAAGCACTTCCAGGTTTATGTCCCTAATTTTTGAAGAACGGTGTTGATGTAGATTTCTCCCAAAGAACAATAAAATGCACCTGTGGCGTCTTTTTTTGTTATATGTTTTAGATAAAATCGAATACCAGCTATTAACTTTGATTAGTTCAACGTTCTTTTACTCAGTAAATAATTACGGCTTCCGACCATGAATTCTGGTTGACCATTCGCAAAACTTTTTGTGCGCTTTTTTAACCAATGGCGTTTGCGTCATTTACGCTTTTGTTTTGATGCACATTGAATGTATTTGCGTACTGGCATTAACTCGCGTATTTTTGTGCATATACCAGGGTTATAGATACCTGCTTTCATATTATCTTTTGGCTCCAACTTTTAAAGTATTCAAAGGGCAAATCCCTTTTTATTTCATCAAAATTTCAAGATTAAATTATCTTACAGTTTTCAAAGTCGGATTCCACTTTTGATATCAAACAGTCCATTTTAGAATTACTAAATCTTCTTTAACATCATTTTGATACTTATTCAAACAAAAATATGTTTATAAGAATTTTAGTATGAATGAGCTAGGCCTCTTTTTTAAAGAACAGCAATAATTATGAATTACTTTATTTTATTTTAAGTAGATAATAACAGTTGACCTGTATTGATGACAGAATCCTTGAAGTATAGCGAACGATGTGTCCGATCAGCTCGTCATATTTGTCTCGTGTAAGACATTGTATTCACTTATTGACGGCAAGTTTGTGGTTATTTAAAATCCTAGTCATACTTGTTGCTATCTATCGAATCCCTTTACGGGAATAAACTAATAAAAAGTTTTTATTTTATGCTTTTCAGTGCAATACTGAAATTTATCGGTGAAATAAAATTGGTATTTCACTGTTTCAAAGCAGTGAAAATATCATTTTTATTTTCACTGTTTTTGCCGAACTACTTTTTAAACACAAGTCTAAACAAAAGTCCCATATTTTTACACCCAGAATCTCCAGCTGGGCCTCAATACAAAACTATCATACACGTGAATGACAGTGAGTGATTAATTACGCTAAAATACTTAGCTTTATCCAATTTCTCACCTATGACATACATATTTCCCCTCATTTACCGGTGATAGAACGTAACATAGAATCGAAAAAAGGCTATAAAATTTTCGTTTTTGAAATGTATATGGTGTTGTGGGTGTACATGTTCTAAGTTAAAACTTTTTTATTCACCTATAGCAATTTTGAATCAAAATTTGAGAAACAGTTGATACAATTCGTGAAATATCAATGTTTGGTGTTAACTTGTGAAATAAAATTAATATTTCACTGAAAGAAACAAATATCCTCTATATTTTAGTATTATATGTAATTTAATGAGTGATTTGATATTGGCCCTGTTATTTGTCCGAGGGCATTCGTATTGGCCCGAGTCCGTAGGGCGAGGGCAATACGAATGCCAGAGGAACAATATCAGGGTCAATATCAAATAACTGATTTCATGACAACTTTATTAAATACATGTAACTTATCAAACTAAAAATGATTCATTTTATATCATATAGACTTCCATCTTCATTGTCAGTAACCCTTCAGAACAGACAGAAAATCAGATAATTATGTAAAAGAAAGACCTCTACATGTAGCATATTTATTTTTGAAATTAACATATCGATAAATGGGTTTCAATGCAGAAATTGTTAAAGTTGATTTTCAATTTCGCCATTTAATTTTCAAGTCTAATTTTAACAGATTTCAAGATGACTGCCATTTTCTTTTTCGAGAAACTAAAAATCTGAACGCATCAGCCAATTAGAATGCTCAGATTTCTCAACAGCCAATCATTCGTCAGCAATCTTTTATTAGACCGGTCCAAAGGGTGATATTGACCCTGATTTTTATATTGACTCTGTCTTTCAATTTTATAATAGCTCTTTCTATTTCATTACGTCGGGTAGTTAAAGATAATTAGAGCCAATAAACAAAAGTTATTTAATAATTGCAATACTTAGTAGTGATCAATGTTATATGCCCTATGGAGACCAGTCCTTTATCTATGCAAAGCCCTTTCTGATCAGCTGTATGAAAACAATACCATTGCTCAACGATAGATCTACATTGTGATAACAGTCTACTCTCAGTCCGTCCCAGAGTCTGCTTCACAATATCAGTCTACACAGCAAGGCATTTTGCACTATATTATAGACTACACAGCAAGGAACTTTGCACCATATAATGTTCGACACTGAGTTGGATAGTTAACACTGCATCTACGGTCTACTATAGACTACGGTGTCTACATCACTCAGCAGTACAGATTTACCTTTAAATACACTTATTATAATAAAAACTTTTAAAAGTATACTTTGAATTTTGGGGGCATTGACCAATATCAAAAAGAACACGGATTTGCTTCATCTATATAACAAAAATACACAATGTTACATTTTCTTACTAAAAACCAAGCAAGCCGATGTCAATTTTTTTTAAAAGATTACCGTAAGTTTTTAAAAAAAGCTAAACAGCGACGTGCTTGGTTTTTAAAGGCGTTAAATGTAAATCATAGCTTCAATAATGTGAACTTAAATCTTTCAATATCATTACAAGAACTATCTTTAAAAAAGGTCGTGAATTATGAGTATATTAAAGCGATTGATAGCTACATCTTATCGTAAAATTGATTTTATTCAGTCATAAGCCGCAAATACCACAGGGTGAGAAAACAAGTTCATCATGGTCTGGACTCGAACCCACAACCCTACACTAACAGATATGATTAACAATAGAATGGCGGTAACAACATATTATGATGATAGATTTATTAAATTTGATACGCATTCGATTATTATAAACCCATTCGAGAAGATGAACCAGTATTTCAT
Source organism: Saxidomus purpurata (assembly GCA_022818135.1). Classification (NCBI taxonomy): domain Eukaryota; kingdom Metazoa; phylum Mollusca; class Bivalvia; order Venerida; family Veneridae; genus Saxidomus; species Saxidomus purpurata. Next base: position 21,653,094 of record JAFMSR010000008.1, read on the forward strand.
TGGATTTTCTCATTCGGTTTTATCCAATTAAAAGGTGCCTTACAGTGTAAATTTCTCAATTAAAATAATGTTTTACATTCTACTTGTCAGTTCATTTGCGGAAGAGAGATTCCGAACTTCTGGTCAAAAGCGAGCTTATTATAACTGCGCGGAAAACCAGTTTAGGTCCTTTACATCTGATATTTCAGAGTATATGATTTTATTTGATTTTTGTTGGTTTACCTCTGTTTTCGTTATATTTCAGGCATTGAATGGTCCATATTTTTTAATTTAGAGCCAATTATTCAATATTTTTATCCAAAATGAAAATTTACTGAATAATTTCATTTAGAAGATAGTGTGCACAATGGATTCATACATGAGAAAATCAGGTCTTGCAAGCGACACGTCATCTTCATGTGCTGACCATTTTTACCAAGTGATTTGAAAATCCCTTCAAGCATGACAAAGAATACGGACAGGATTACGTTACTTTTAAGCTCTAATTGTGACCTTAACATGTGAGGTTGGGACGTTTGCATTGCACGTGACATTACGTCTTTATGGACTAAACACTTGTGCCAAAGTATACAAAATTCCATTCATACATGACAAAGTTGCAGCCCTGAAACGAAAATATTGAAGGACGGACACGCGGGCGGACGGTGGAGTTTTGATATGACGACCTTTAAAAATGTCTCAGAGCGCTCATAGAAAATCGAAGCTTCTGCAAAATTTATAATGCCTCGGCAAGAAATTGTGATGTGGGTGGTTGTACACGGATTACCCTTCTGCGTTTTGCAGAGCAACAAAATAGTAAGAACTCACTCACAAATTTTAGAAACAGCGTAAGTCTTATTGAAAGTTGTACTAATTTACATATAGCTATTCATACCTTCCCTATAGACGCCGTATGTATTATAACATACATCTCCGTCGAAGAGGCCGTCACAATCATTGTCTTGGTTATCACCTTCTCCTCGAAACGAAATATTGCATACGTTTCCGTCCTACAAAATAAATAAGATTCATAAGTTATGTCTCTGTTTTTAAAGTGTTGGATTTAATTTGTTAACCTTTACTATGTTCAGTTTTAATTATTGCAGTACTGAATATCATAACATTTCTTTGCGGACTTTGGTACACGAAAAAATAATAAACATTTTGGCAGTTATTTAATAGTGGCATTAAACTTCTTACCATATGTAGCACTTTGCATTTTATATTTCCAGGGATGACAAACCAATGTCCAGGGTCATACGTTACCACAGACATTCCAAACAAGTTACTATTTTGATGTACGTGGCGATAGTCATCTGGAGCTTTCGACACGGTTGACGGGGCGAGATTTTCATCGACGAAATAAGTTTGAACATCCTTGACATCAGACCCTAACGTTTCAAGTATTTTATTGTAATACGATGTTACGACAGTGTCATGTAAGTTTTTAGACGGAGGTAGCATATGAAATGAGGTGGACTTCGTTTCGTTACTCGGATCATAAATGCGCAGGCCGACTCCTATTTTCTGAGAGGCATTGATCCTGTACGCAGACCTGGCATCGATATCCTGAGTGACCTTATCTCCCCTGTTGTAAATTGTGTGGGTAGCGTCAAATCCTCCGGTTATATTGACAATAGTGTTATCTGCATTTGACACAACAAGTAGCTCGATTTTGAATGAACTGTTGACAAAAGCTGGAATCATGTATTCATTTGACCAAACACTTACTGGCAAAAGTTGATGGAACCAATTTACAAGATTGTTTTTGTTAAAGTGTTTACCGCAAAACACAGCAGATTGTTTATCAAATATAATAAGGCTTCCGGAAATGTCATTCTTTGCCGTAGTTCTCATTCTTGAGAACAAATTTAAGTCATTCCGTTGTGAATCTTTTCCTATGGTGGGGTTATCTGGAACACTTATTGAATAATATGATACATATTGGACATTTTTATGCTCGGTTACAAAGCTACATTCTGTCGAATCATGCTCATTATAATCAAGCATCATGAACTCGGTATCAAATGTATCAACTGGATAAACCCGGTAGCTGTTTATTTCATCAATACATTTATTTATAACAACTACTGAAATATCATCATCAGAGAAAATGGTGTGATAGGTCATCCCGCTAGCTGTAGTCTGAGCATCACTACAATCATAGTGTCTTTCTCCGTTATCATGAAGTGTTCCGTGCACAATATTTTCGAATTTTTTTTCGGTTTCTGTAAAAACCACTGCAACATTAGTCTGCTTGTTGAGCGGCGAAACGAGTATTTTACACCATTTTACACACTTTTTGTCTACGTAGCGCAGTTTTAAAATAAATTTTCTGCCATAGCTGTCAGCAAAACCTGTAATGACATATAATATTTTTGTTTAAAAATAAGATTTAAGCTTTAATGTCTGTGGAACGCAGAGAAAAGAGACATAAATATTTACTAAAAAAGTACTCAAAGCTAGATATTAATTCCATCATATTTGATTTAAATGGTTACTGTTAAAGATTAGGGTGGATATGTAATTCGCGAGAGTCGGCTAGCATAGGAGGAGTGCCAGACCACTTTTTCATGCATGAGTAAAATCACGGGATATGGGTACATTCACCGGAAATGCCGATCTGATATGCCAGAATATTTTTAACTTAGTCTAGTATTATGTCTATCTTTTGTTAATTGTATATCCAACAACAGTTCTAAATACAAAGATTTCAAAAGCCAAACGTCTATACACCGAGCATTGATATACTGCAATATCAACTGCACCGATTTTACAGTGAATATTTATAGATCCCGAAAGTTCTTTAACCATCTGACATGACGTATATAAATAAAAGTACTGTAGTTGAATACTTAAATGTTTTTACAACAATGCAGGTAACTTGATTAATCCATTTAAACACTTGAAAAATAACATAGAATCCGTTCTATTCTATACACCCACTCTAATCATATTCAAGAAAGAGGATATGGGCGGATAAGATAAGATAAGATAAGATAAGATAAGATAAGATAAGATGGTATTGGAAAACGTTAGACAGGACAAGATGAAATGTTTCATTAGCCGTTACGGGTATTGACAAAACAATGTAAACCCTGACTCGGACTTGGAACCGCCCGTTATCTTGTCGTGGTTATTCTGTGACGCTGTATTTTAGACAGGCACTGTACATAGAAAAGAAACTGCGCCATTGGACACTTTAAACAATTTATGTTTCTAATACCAAATAGTTATAGTATAGCTATAAACTGTTAAAACTGTTTAAGAATTGCTCTCTAATTTTATATATTCTCAAATCCGTACATCGTGACGGCACAGAGTCCATTTAAATAAAGATATTAAAATATCTCACTTACATTTTCCACAAAATTTCGCGCATTTAGAATTGGCGAAGCTACTGAACTTATCATTTTTGCAGAATTTAGTGCCATAACTTGAACAATTTGTCCATCCGTCGAAACACCGCCAGTCTGAAAAGAATAATGGAAATTTCCTTAAAATGATACGATTTTAAGCATGTCATACATGTAATTTAACGGATTTATGAGCCTCTGTCTGTGGTGAAATCAAAGTATTGAAATACCGATGGTAGGAGATTTATCTTAGTCAACGAACATTTAGTCATATTGGGACTTTTAAGTTAACAACTCAAAAAATTACACATTAGGAAATGTTTACATTTTAATCCCTCTTTCTATATTGACTTATAATCAATTAAATACACAAGTTAAAAAAAAAGACATTTTCAATTATTAACAAATTTTAAAACATTTTGTGTTTAATTTGCAGTTTTACTGCTCACAGTTCTATTTTATTCCTTTCATTAAACTGGATGACCTCCGCTCAAAATTGGATGTGCTTTTTATCCTGCAAGAGGGACAAAACAGCTGCGGGAATTTAAAAACTCCCTGCACTCTTACTTCCCTTTACAACTTTACTATATAGTGTATGGTTTATATATGAAAACAAAACCAAATTAAACAAAACCAAATTCTTGCACATTCAGCTTATTTTTTAACAATGGAATTACAATGTAAAGTAATTAGTTTAAATTATCAAGCTAGTGTATATTATTGTTCTATAAAGAAACACTTTGCAAATATACCCGAATCATGGAACTTTATTGATCTTCGTTTGTCTCATCGAACTATATATATTGTGTCTGAATGATTGCAGTCTGTTTTCAGCATTCAGTATTCATTTAGGTAAATACTACGTAAACCTTTTACCAATATTCTTTGTTAAAAGAAACAAGTCCTGCTGTCTTGCAAAGCATTTTGTTTCGTGTGATCTCATATTTCTGTAAACCTTGTAGACAATGTTTGATTAAAAGTTTGATTTCCACATTTGTAATGTCTTACATTGAAACTAAAACAGCATAGCAGTACAAAATCTCATCGTTAAATATTCATTTTGTTAGAAACAACGTAACTTAGTGATTTGTCGATCAGACTGCTGGGTAAGAATCAATGTTACACTGTTTCAGCTTATATCTAAATTTTAAAATGATATAATGATGTTATTGATGTTGAAAGTAAACAGTTTAGCTTATATATCCTTTTACAAATAAGAAGAATTGTGTTTCAAAAAGGAATTAAGATTTTCACCGCTCTTCCCCTCTCTCCCATGATTTTATTTTGTTTTGCGTGTGCGACGTCTCTGTTTACTTCAAAAATGGCCAGCCTACGGCCAGCAGTCTGTTCAACCAATCAGTAGTGTCCTTTCAACGTTGTAGTTGTTGTATGAGTGTAACGCCCGTGCAACCGTATTTTGGTCATCTCTACACTAGGGAAGTTTACTTAAACCATCATTCCTGGTAAGAACCAGTGCTAGAACCATATACTCTGCAAGATATTGTTTACTTTCTCACTTAAAGAGACATGGTCAGTAGCAGGGCTCGAACCCATGATCCTCAATCTATGAGAGGTTACAGTGATCACAGTCAGTGGCTTGAGTTTTTTGTGTCTGAACCTATGCACCGTGTATGCAACATTCGGTATTACAACGTCACTGTACTTGTCTTCATATTTTATTTAGGGCATTCTTCACTCGAAAAGTAAAATTCTTATTAAAGTTCTCACGTGTTAATCGCCACAAAATGAAATTGTTATTATTTCATTGCCGTTTGGTCGATTATTTGCTACTTGGTGGATCATATATTTGCACTTCGAATCGGATTTGATCCTTTCAGCCTTTCAAGTTATTCGCGCATGCCTATTGAAAATTATGTCATTCTTGCTTTACACATCACGTCACCTGTTTACGTAGTGAAATTTGGAAAAGTGGATTCTGTAAAGTAGGTTATTTATTACCAACAATTTATTATGTTTTTGTTATCAATGCATTTTGAGTGTTAATTCACATGCGTTGTTTGATATTGTAGACTAAACTAAAGTTTTAGCAAGTCGCCCAAAGTGATGACTTACTTATAAATTGACAAAAATAAGTAGGACGATTGTGAAGACTTTTTGCTCAGTTACGGAGTTTTATAGGATTATATAACTAACTTTTTGTCAAGCCGACATTTTGGTGTATGTTATAAATGCGTATAAATTGAAGTTCTTCAAGACGTAAAATGTAAACAATGGACCATGTGACTTTTAGCGCAAATTTACTACACATAACAGTGTACATATGCTACTACACTCGACAGGTGGCGCTGTCCAAGGTTTTTCAAATTATTAAGCGAGCTATTTTTAAACATTCTAGTGTCATGTACAGTTCTTCATGTTCTACAAATGTACTAGTCGAAATATTAGAACGTTTGGGACAGCGTGATAACTTTTTATGTTCAACCCATCTGAAGTTTCCGACATGTATGTTGATGTTTAATTTATTTGAATAAGTAAATTTGACTAGTATTCTATGACATTTTTTTGAACATAATTGTTTTCTTCTAACAATCAATGTGCAGTTGACAATAGTCCTAAATGTAAGACCTGACATAACTCATATCACTTTTTAAGTTCATATTAATTGATATTTTACTCTCTTTTTTCATGTTATGTCAGGTCTTAACGCTAAACCGGAATAACGTATAGCACAAGAAAATATAGCTTTAGATCGATTTTGATCTACAGGTTTTCTGACAAAAACAACTGAATTTTTTACACCAAGTGTGAAGAAAAATAATAATAATAATAAAAATAATCTTTGTGACAGCAATTAAAATTAATATTTACCCTAATTGTAGTTAATAATCCGATTTAATTAAAATCCAGTATGCAGCCCGTTAAAGCTTTGAATAGAGGCACGGTAATAACCAAGGGTATTCCTGGTAAAAACATGATTTGCATATCAGAAACATTTCTTGGACGAAATTAACCCTTTTTTATCCCGCACAGAGAAATAAAATTTATCAATACTTTTCCATCTTTTATTTGATTTATTTAATATCTAAATTTAGAAAATGTACAATTATTATGAAAATAACTCGATTTACAAATGATGACATTTGGAGGGAAATATTTTTGGTATGACGCTGATCAAGTTTAATTGGCCCGAAACAAGATGGTGGCACAGTATATGTAAACACTCGATGCTAAAAGAATGAAGTGACATTTCGTGGGTAATAATGGATTATAAATCATTTTTGCCTATTATAGTTGAAGCAAAATAATTTTTTTTCATATGGGTTCTTTCGGCCGTGCAACCATCTCTTTGTTGCATCTTGCAGCAATTTTTTACTTGTAAGCTGTTTTCATTTTAACGTATTTATAATCAGGTGTAACAATTTGTGTCCTTAATTAAAGTTAGGGCTATCGCAATGTTAAATAGTCTTGGATCGTTGCTTCGTTGCATATTATAACCTATTTTCAGCGCGTTAGTCCCTATTTAAACTTTTCCCAATTACTGGATGATGTACATAATACCTCATGTCTGCTATTATATCTGTAAAATTGTACTTTATTTTTCGGTCGCTAGTTTTGTCAGAATGTTTCTCATACATAATGGTCAGTCGCTTTTTTATGTCAATGTCCCGCATGTCTAAGCTTTTCCATTTTTTGTTCTGCACATAAGTATGTTTTTTCTACATTATTCTTATCTGATTTGATCTTTTCATTTTTTACTCACCTGATTCGTAGCTGTCGCATCCACCAGTATCGACAAAATCTGTGAAGGTTAAGATTAAAATATTTTGTTGAATTTTGTACTTTTGTGTGCACGAAATTAATATGCAAGCGTGTGCTATTGACTACATTGACGTGTATATTTGTTTTTCATATGAATGCATAATTACACTGAAGTAGTAACTAAACATTGGTCAAGCTACATGCCCATTCTGGTATATTTCTGAAACTTGATATGCTTCATGGGGTACCAGAAGGGTAACCATGACACCTTTTTACACATCCTCTCTTTTGTTTTTTACTTTGTAAATCATGATTTCAAATTGAAACAAACAATAATTTTATAAAAAGTCGAGTTCGAAGACGCAATGCCAAGATATTTCCTTCTGACTTATTAACAATCTACAGTAAACTT
>JAFMSR010000008.1:21661060-21685518 GCA_022818135.1 Saxidomus purpurata
GCAGATCCAAGGCTGGATACGATTGATGATACTAATTTGTAAAGACATCTTCTGTAAAATCTGTTCTTTTCTTATATGGGACTATGAAACAAGTTAATATACTATAACCATGCCCCTTGTGTATGTTGAACATTGTGCCTATTTATAATAGGGTGACAATCAGTCCAAAAGGGCTCTAATTTTTAAGTAAACTGGACCCTCCAGTATAACAAGCTGAGTCATATATCAAAATGTTCGTATTGTAGTTTATGAAACTGCCGGCATAAATTGGCATAAATGGTGGCGTTCCAAGATGGCCGCCAAAACTGAAAAATCCAGTTTTTGTAGTACTGGTGGTCCAGATTTTGTTTTAAAGAGTGTGTTTTTGTTTAAAACATTGAAATGTATAAAAACACACTAAGTATACGATTTTATGATGTTTTTTTCACGAATTTAGGGAAATTTATGAAAAATTGACAATCTAACCCGCAAGGGTGATCAATTAATATTCGGTTTTGAGAGATATTTTTAACAGGAGTTCATTTTTTTTACCAATTTAATACATTTATGTGACAAGAAATAAAATATGACTTACGGCTTATCAAAATAATTATATAACAGCAGTAAAAAGACAACAAAATTTGAATGCATATGCATTTGAAAGTGGGTGGGGTAATTCCACATGTATTTTCGCTCTAAGTAAACATTGTTTATTTGAACATTTTATTTATTTTACCTTCAATATTTTGTACTTCAAATGGATAGTTACCATCTAATATGTATTATTTAGCAAATTTTGATGTGCAGATCATTTAGTAGAATCCAAGATGGCTTCCAAAATGGCCGCCATTTAGACTAAAATATGGTCAAATGTAAGGGTACTGGGCATTTGGAGTGTACTTTTTTTCTATTAATATATTCTTTACCAGCTTATATGCACAACTGTTTTTACGAAGACACATTCATTCCTTTAACGTCAAATATGACTAATAGTTTTTTTTTAACAGCAGTTTATTTTTTTATCAATTTGATACACTTATGTGACAAGAAATAAAATATGACTTATGGCTTATCAAAATAATTATATAACAGCAGTAAAAAGAGAACAAAATTTGAATGCACAGGCATTTAAAAGTGGGTGGGGTAATTTCACATATATTTTCGCTTTAAGTATACATTGTTTATTATTTTACCTTCAATATTTTGTACTTCAAATGGAAAGTTACCAGCTTATATGTATTATTTAGCAAATTCTGATGTGCAAATCATTTAAACTGAAAACTACAGTTTTTTAACAACACGGTCGAGTTTTTGAAATCAAACACGGTTATTACCTTGTTACACAAAGAATAGCTGAGCAGTCGAAACGGTGAAAGCTCTGACTAATTTCAGCTTCATTTTTCATACTGTTTCATCATATAATTGTTTAAGCAACATCTTATTGCTTTATAAAATGTGGAAATGAATAAACAATATAGATAGGACAAAATGAGTAACATTTAACAATATCACCTGTTCAGTGAAATTTATGAAAAACATTGACAATTTTACCCTGTAGAGTGGACACATTTCGGTGTTCGAAAGATATTTTTGAAACAGCAGTTCATTTTTTTATCAATATGATACATTTATGTGACAAGAAATAAGATTTGACACAAGCTACTCAAAATAGTTACATAACAGTATGATTAGAAAATAAAATAATTAATGCACAAGCATTTAAAAGGGGTCGGGGTAATTTCACACGTATTTTCAATGTAAATGCTTTAGCTTTATTTCAACTTTTAAGTTACTATGATTGTTATTTTTAATTCAATTTTATGCATATTCTTTTGCAGGAATGTTGCATTTCAGCAGATACATTGTAATCTTTTATTCACAAAATTGATGATGGCTTCAAAATGGCTGCCCAAGACACCGAAATTTGTTGAATTTAGGTGTAAATTGCATAAATTGTTAGTGTAGGCAAATCAAACATATTTTATTATAGATAATTGTGAGTAGAAATTAAGTGCAAAACATAGTTTGATTTAAAGGTCCATAACTAACACCAAATCGAATTTTCTTTTAAATCTGTAATTGTAACAGGGAAATAAAGTTTGATACTTGCTTCGAAAACTTAACAATAGCCGTGGAGTATTTCCCTGTTTGAAATACTGCTGCAGAAAAAACAAGTGAATGTTTGTGTATTTCCTTAGATTGACCTGGGTGGTTTTTTGTCCTACTTTTGCCTTATTGATTGTTGTTAACAGTCAGAGATATACTTTACACATCATTGGAGTTCTACAATTATAATTCAAAATTGGCATTCTTATTTATGTACAACCTATTTACAGCCTCTATCTGGGAGACATCTGAAAAATTACAAGGCTATATGAAAACTGGAAAACCCACTTTCGTTTTTGAAGAAGGCAAAATATAATTTATTAATTCTTTTGTTAAACTCAAATTTTCAACACAATATGGTCACATTCGATGCAGTATGTTATATTTTCCTTTTGAGAAGACGCCCGTTATTTTTCCAGATTTAAAAGAAAATTCGATTAGGTTTTAGTTATGGACCTTTAATTCAATCCCTATTAAATATCAATTTGGTATAAGATATTACATGTAAAACACTATAGTTCTTTAGCTTTGACAGTTAGGTGGGGTAGGTTAATGTGCAATTTAGCAAAACATATTGCCAAACAAAATTTCCATTTTTAGACTCTAGATTTTAGCTATGAAACCTTTATTTCGAGAAAGTATTACACATCATACAGCTGCGAACCATCTTCCATAAGTGTTAAAATATTATGTGATGTTAGGCACGCAGCAAATTCCTTTAAACAAAATAAAAACCGAACTGCATTGTCTTCTTCAACAAAATGCACAGAAAAGCTTTGAGACTAAAACAGTTATAATCTTAAAGTAGTGACATAAGTCTGAAATAAAACTCAAATACACGAGTTACCTGATATTACACGTGGTTTCCCCTTCCATAGTAAAAGGTATGTGTATAACTTTGTTTGTTGCTTATTCTTTACAGACACAAAGGCTCATTAACATAATGCATCACATTATCAACATGTAGAACGCATTACATAATCCTATAGTATGTAACAAATAACCCAAGGTAGCAATGTATTCATTGAAATTTTCAGCTAATTGTTCGTTACAGCAAAACTCATTCAGAGACTTAAAAATCTGCAATAGCGTCATTATGATCTGTTCTTTTGTACAGTAAAGTACATACATTCATTTCATTATGTTAAACAGAGTAAATTACAAATGTATATGAAAATGCAAACGGGGCAAACTTCAAGGAAATGTAAGACATAAGTCTAGCAGTCTTCGATTCCAATAAAAGCTAAAATCATAAACTCGTTTTGACTAGTGCCTTTACACACAAGGTTGTTGATTTCTTGTGCAGAAGCATTGATCACAGCACAACAAATAGAACCAGGTTACTTAAGTTCTGGTGCTGCGACAGGTTTTGACATTATCTTTATGGTAAAACCAAATGTTTTTTTTTTGTCAACCTCATAACAAAAATGTAATGGGTTAGGCAGTGACAGTTTTGTTTCTGTCAAATTTTTCAAAATTACTAAGTGATAAGTTCAACGAAGTAAATGCAACATAAAACTGACATCAGCTGGAGGAAGCTTTCTTGGTTTAACCCGTTTCTCTTCAAGAACAATACTTCTACGCAAAGAATTAAAGGAACCACAGTTTCCTGACCCATAAAGGCACCCACCAAAAGCAGTGGCAGCAGGCTTAGATACAGAAGATAAACTGGGATCACAGCCAAAGCCGGATAGTTCAACAAGTGTCTCTGCATATTTAAAAAGTACCTGGACTGCTTTCTTTTTACCTATTAGTATGCCATACATAGATGAAACATGTATCACCTTGTAAGATAATAAACAGACAACAAGATCTCTAGCTAGGCAGGCAACAAATTGTAACTTTCATAATGGATTGGTATATACGCGTACCTTTTAAGGATAGTATGTATAGATGTTCGACCAGTTTTGAGAAAGAGTGTGTTAATACCAAGACTATTGTAGTAATGAACCAACAGAACCAAACAGTCTCTGTCTGGACTAACTGCCACGGCTTTCTTGATCACACAGAGAAGGTTATTATGCCAATTGAATAATTATTCTACCACCAGCTTCTTCCTGACTGGACTATATTTTGCGGAACTTGTGCTTTTTCAAAGGAAAGTAGACGTTCGAAAGGAACCTCTTTGAAGGCATTGATAGTCAATAATTTCAAATACATTTCTTCATCGTTTAAACTGACCACATTTGAATTTACATCAACAGCACGGTTTGAACTTTTGATTGTTTTCAGATTTGCCATAAGTAGCAGGTCAAAAACTCTTTTCAAGGTTTATTGTTTTTCAAACGGAATAAGTAGCTCATTTAAAATCATACAACATCTTTCTGTGATAATCACGGTATGACAGAGGACTGCTTTCAACATCCTGCGAAATTTCAATTCCAGTTACAAAGTTAAGCAGTTTTGTATAAAAAGGAGTCTAAAAATTCTCATCAAACAATTCATGCACTTTATGTAATGCCTCATTGTATGTTTTTTACGAAAAGGCGTATCAGTGCGATGTTTGTAATACAAACATTTAGGCCAGTATCAAAACTACAAGAGTATGAAGAAGATTCTTTTTATCAGAGATCGAGACAGAAACCAACGTACCAAAGCACTGTCAGTAAGTGTGATACCAATTATCTAGGTGACTTTGTAGCTTCGTTTTCAGTTACTTTTAATACATAGTCAAACCAAACACCATTGAATGAACTGCGTCAGTTTAGTTACGATCGAACACTTTTCAAATACATCTACTAACTCATTGGGAAGTTGATTAATTTGAAGGACAAGGTATGACATGAATCTTGAGTACAATGTTCGATTTGCAGCAAACAAGAAACATCCCACAATCCATGCCTTGGTGGCGCAGGGTACAGTGTGAGAGGAAGAGACAACTACTGTTCGTAGTCGTCACAAAGTCTAAACAAATTAGAGGTAGATCTTCATGCAGATCTGAGTTCAGCAATGATAGGGAGAAACCAACTTTCAATATCTTTTACTATTTCTTGCACAACTTTATGTTGAACCTCAGAGGTGAGATTCATAGCTTTGAATTTCTCAAGTTAGAGAGCAGGCAGAGATTTTGAATTTGCATCAGATGATTTCTGAAACTGAAAAAAGTCTGTGTTCAACATTGAACGTATGGCTCTATCAAAATCGCTCCCACACAAAATATGTTCTGCTGTTAATCTTGCAGAAAACACAAGAATCCATCATGAAGTCTTTAAAGCCAGCATCACCATACAACTGACCAATGCAATCAAAAACTGACATCATAAACTGGATACCTCCTGTGAGAAATAAAACTCCTTCAAATTCAGTAGGTCTGGCCTGTACAATTTCAAGAGCTTTGGCTAACAACCCCATGTCAGATACAATTGGGTAGGCATACTGACCTAATGCTTTCATTTGCTTTTTTGTTACGCTTACTGACTTTAAAATATGTGTAGGTTAGATGGTGTTTAATACACATTGTATCATATACTAAGTTTAGTTTGATTTAAAGTTTACTGCCCGTTTTTCAAGATTATTTCAGTCATTAGTAGGCGGGAAATCTACCTAACCATCGTTCCTTGGAAGGACCAGTATTATACCCCATTCCTCCGTAAGAAACTGCCAACATTCTCACATAAAGAGTCATGGTTGGTAGCGGGGCTCCAACCTATGACCTTCAATCTGGTTTTGTGATTACAAGTCAGCAATCTAAACAACTTAGCCATCGAGGCAGATACTAAGTTCAAATGTTTACTACAATGTACTTAGAGTGAACCTTTCATTCATGATTTATATGCAAACAATTATCTGTGCTTTACATGGTTTACATGTTTTACATTTAAATTTTCCCACTTCTAAACTTGAACAGGTGATATTGTTACTCATCAATTTTGTCCTATCTATATGTTTATTTATTTCCACATTTTATAAAGCAATCAGAAACAGTGTTCACCGTTTAGACTTCTCAGCTATTCTTTGTGTAACAAGGCAATAACCGTGTTTGATTTCAAAAACCCGACCATGTTGTTAAAAAACTGTAGTTTTCAGTCAAAATTATTAGTCATATTTGACGTTAAAGGAATGAATGTGTCTTCGTAAAAACAGTTGTGCATATAAGCTGGTAAAGAATATATTAATAGAAAAAAAGTACACTCCAAATGCCCAGTACCCTTACATTTGACCATATTTTAGTCTAAATGGCGGCCATTTTGGAAGCCATCTTGGATTCTACTAAATGATCTGCACATCAAAATTTGCTAAATAATACATATTAGATGGTAACTATCCATTTGAAGTACAAAATATTGAAGGTAAAATAAATAAAATGTTCAAATAAACAATGTTTACTTAGAGCGAAAATACATGTGGATTTACCCCACCCACTTTCAAATGCATATGCATTCAAATTTTGTTGTCTTTTTACTGCTGTTATATAATTATTTTGATAAGCCGTAAGTCATATTTTATTTCTTGTCACATAAATGTATTAAATTGGTAAAAAAAATGAACTGCTGTTAAAAATATCTCTCAAAACCGAATAATTGATCACCCTTGTGGGTAAAATTGTCATTTTTTTCATAAACCCTAAATTCGTGAAAAAAAACATCATAAAATCGTATACTTAGTGTGTTTTTATACATTTCAATGTTTTAAACAAAAACACAATCTTTAAAACAAAATCTGGACCACCAGTACTACAAAAACTGGATTTTTCAGAACGCCACCATTTATGCCAATTTATGCCGGCAGTTTCATAAACTACAATCTATTACGAACATTTTGATATATGACTCAGCTTGTTATACGAAGGGTTCAAGTTCCCACTTTTTAAAGCCAGAAAGTCACCCTACTATAAGATAAATCTTTGTTTCAGATGGTCAGTGATAGATATTGCTATGAACGGAGCCAGTGTCAAACCAGTAATATAGGCGCTTTATGTTCTACCTTGTATAAGCGCCTGACGATCCAGATTGTCTGTCAATTTATCGCCGTTTATTATAAATACTTCGTAATAGCACGTTATATTTTTACTAGTAACAGTTTATATAAATTATTATTGTCATATAACATGCTATGACACCGTTCATTACCGCTGTATTATTGTATAAATCGAACTCCGGGTAAAGCGCGCCATTCACCTTGCTCTCGCATTGTTTACACGGACGTGACGTCATAGACTGTTCACGCGCTGTCCACCTAGCGTCTATTTTCGCTTTCCGTTTCACTTTTGTTTTAAAAGTCATACCGATCAGTTGACCGGATCGTCAGAATATGTACTCCCAATTGGAGGTTTACCCAAATTACATAATTAATAAAGTTTACTATATTTATCCGGTCAATGATTCAGTTCCTGGAAGAACCATATAGATCTATTAGTTCTGACCCGTTTTTGGTCGTTATAGAATTTGACCCGATCTGGTCGGGTTCCGTTTAAGACTTCATATTAGCTCTAAGGTTTAAACTCAGTTGATTAATTATACGTGGAGCTCGGTTCTTTGCAGATCATCCTGACATATTATTTGACTAGATTTATATCTAGATTATAGCTTTTATTAGTGAAGTGCAGACTATTTGAGTCTGGGTCTTTACCCAATCTGGTCATGATATAGTTGCTTCTTACATGTAGATCTCATTGGTATATTGGATGAATATAATTAAATATATGAACTGGTAGAATGATTATGTCGTCTTTTCATCAGAGTTGAACCCCTTCCCACAGTTTATGTTGCTAGCCTAGGTTTGGCGATTGTTTACCAGATCTGGGTTAAGTCTCTTGATAAGGCGTTGCAACAAATTCCTGGTCACACATGACTTTTATCTTGTTTCCTGGTGTCCTAAAGTACCCACACTCCCCTTGTTAAATTATGTTGCGACTCTAGGCTCGGACTCGAGTTGACCGAACCCAGAGTAGCCCTGCTTGCGACGACAACAGAACTTTTCCCCAACAGGCAGGCGTAACAATATTACATATTCCTGTTTAGTAGTTTAAGTTGAGATACAGGATGCTTAAGGACTTTTAACAGGCATCTATGCTGACGAAATTATTAATATTTTAAGAAACAATTACGAAATATTTCCGCATTGGTAATAACAAAGTATCTAGTTTAAACAGTTGAATATCGTAAGCAAATACTTCCACATTGGCTACAACAAAGTATCTAGTTAAAACAGTTGAATACCGTGCGTAGATACTTCCATATTAGCAACAACAAAGTATCTAGTTTAAACAGTTGAATACCGTTAGAAATAAATACCGGAACCTCCGTCAATCAATCATCCATCCTCAGGCTCAGCAGGGTCAGGAGTGCGGTTACATTGTATATAAAACATTCTTTTGAGTATTAATTAATCTAGTCCTACCATTATTTGAACAAGATCGTTTAAAAGATGTTCTTTTATGTATGTGTTATTTGCCCTACCTTATTGGGACCACGGCTCAACGCACGCTTTCTTTCTACTTCTTTACGCGTTTTCCTGCGACGGTCTTCGATGGCCACTATTATTATCATGAATTAAATGACATGTAATCTTGCGTAACGCTGGCAGAAAAATAAATGCACATGCTGGCAATGGTTAATATAGAGTTTAGCATAAATTATTCAGAAAGCGCTAAGTGCTTACAGATAAATACATATATTCGTCAATGTTTAATTCTCTTGAACTTCCTTGTTTCGGAAGATTTTAAAAGTATGATTAGTTTCACACATAAAGTAACGTGCTCAAAACTCCTGAGTTAGCTGTTCTTCCGGACAACCAAAATTGATTTTTACACCAGTACAGTGAGATATTTGAAACACTTTAACTTGACCAATGACACTGTCGAATCATTTTGTAAGACACTTCCCCCAAGATTATCAGGTGAAATATTCAAAGTTTGATAGAAATATAATATGCATTGTACTAAAACGTCAAATGAAAGTCTTTAAATACATTAGTTATCTGATTGATATTGTGCATAAAACACCAGTAGGAAAGTTTCTCTTGCCCTGACTAAGCCGTCATCTTTGGTGTCAAAGAAGAGCTGTCAAAGTACTAGTTAAACAAAACTGCACATGGCACATCTGTATCTACTACAACATACCAGTTGTCTCTCTGTCTCTCTTTATCAATCCCTTTGAACCTCGGAAATACGGATCTGATCAATCCCTATACCCTTTTCGAATTTATTAACGAATCAATTATTTCATATTATTTAACGCCAACGTACATTACATGAACTCACAAAAGTCACTGAATTGTTCAAACATAAAAATAATTACGTGAGCGACCGCTTACTACAAGGTGACGAATTTCCACTGACGTAGATAAATTGATCAATATGACAACATATTTTTTCAATCATTATACATTATATTCATAAGAGCATTATCATTGTAGAAATGCCATTCAAGCTTAAGTACATATACCTTTTAATTGTCTGGTAATTCAATGACGCGTTGTTTGGCAATGGCTAAGAGTTGTTTTTCACAACATAACAGTGTTTGCATTCAATGTTCCTCGAACAGCGTGCAACATTTTCAAACACTAAAAAAAACTTTATGCAAAGAAAGATGATATAGTAATAGTTAAATATTTACTGCCTTTGGATCCTGTAACAATGAAGTGCTATTTTATGTTTTCGGTATTACAGAAAAACAATTGAAACAAAATCTGCGCAGTTTCAGCTATTATCATTTAAAAAAATCGTCGCAATGAAATTCAAATACAGACAATGGATGGAATTGATAATATTAATGATATGCATTTATTTGAAAGCTTCTTTAGCAAATGATTTACGATCCCGCTTAACGCTTAAGTGTTGAATAATGACACCTAACGGAGGTGTATTCCAATCAAATTTCATCAACTTATGAATTATGAAACGATCATGCATACCTAAATTTAGTTATGTTTGAATGTGAAACAGTTGATTTCTGTTGGCTTTGATGGAAGCAACGATCATTACTTGGTATTCGGTGTGATTGATATACACTTGGAGTTGTTGAAAAATGATGTTATTTTCGGTAAGTACTTTTTTGAATATAAGTCTCGTCAATATATTACGAAACTACTTGCCATGTTAGTAAATTACATTTTATACGGAAATAAATTTGGAAAATAGGAAAAAAGTTCTTACAATTCTACCAGAAGAGTCTTGAAAGGATACATTTTTATATACAAATGTAGCATAACTTCTTGCATCATATGTTATTATTATCAAGTTATTTGTACTTGCAAATAGTTTTTTTTTTAATTTTTATTACTCGCCTTTGTACAATACGATTACGTTGTCTAGTAATCTTAAGGTTATAACAACTAGCAAAATGGCCATACAGCCTTGTTTTATATTAAATGAAATGCTTAAACACAATGTATGCTTTCAAAACATGTCAGAAAGAAATTAAATTGGCTTATTTCGACCATTACCACATAAAAGGGACAATAAACCTTACAAAATATGTGTTTTATCAAAAAGGACCCCCTACCCCCCACCCCCAAAAAAAAAAAGAAAAAGAAAAGAAAAGGTAATAAGATAAAAAATATAGAATAAAATTGTTAAAACAGATTCGTAATTCATATTATTTTAGTCATAAATTTGGTTATATTATTCTTTTAATATAATTCAGTTCAGTTTCAGTAGTGAATTTCTGTCTTAATATTATGATAGTCATTTAAATGGTAACATCACTTTACGAAATTTAGGTTTGCAAGTATTGTGATTAATTGTCAAGATCTATGTTGCCCTTGTAATAATCAATATGTTGTTTGAATACAATTAATTTTGTCTTGCTGAATTCATTGTTTAGGTGATATGCGCATTTTCGCCTCCCAAATAAAATTACTTGATGCATTGTCTTAAGGTACATGTATTGCGGGTCTAATGGAAACTATTTCAAAACATATTAAACTTAACATGTTTATAATCTACATCTGTTACCTAACTAGTATGCAAAAATTGAAGACATTCACTGTTTAATTAAACAGTTATGTCGTTTTTTGTCGCCCAATCCTCCCTTAAGAAACACTAGCCATAATTAAAAGTACCCTTACAATTGAAATAGGTGTGTTTGTAGCAAGTATTTATTTTGATTTGTTTTTATTCTACGTTCCAAAAAGTATTACAAAAGTGTATTATAATTCTACAAGCTTAATATGTCTAACTGTTACAATTAATATGCAATAATGCCAAAAAGTAGGGTATACAATTTACCTACATATCACACATGTTAATATATAAGAGTGTAGAAAAATATTCGAAGTAAGGGCATCAGTACTGATTATGGGACATTTATTAGTAGTATATGAACTGCAATACATTGTATAAAAAATAAAAAATGTTTTACCATCTTTTTTTTTAGATATTGAACTTTTAAAAATGATTAAGGTCAATTTTATTTCAAGCAATTGTACAGCTTAATAAAATCAAGGAATACTAAGATACAATTCTTATATCTTGTAAAATGACATGATTATTTTTGTTATTCAATTTAATTACTAAAAACAATAACTGAAAACAATCGCTCGTATAGGGATTGAACCCAGGACCTCTTGATCTCATAGCGGACGCTCTATCCACTACGCCACAGTACAAAATAGTGCAACTATAAAATCCAAAGTATTTCAAATTGTCATTAAACAGGAAGTGCTCATTACACCCCCAATATCTTGATCTACACATATTTAGTTATATAAAAATGCGCAATTCTAACCCAATTTAAAATTTATCTTAGTAAATACGCAAAAAATGATTTGAGAGTTATAAACCTTACAAAGAATATTGCTCTTAACGTCCGGAACTATTTTAGGTTCCTGAAATTCCCTACTGTGTAATTTTCACACAATTTAATGAGACGGTGTACATGCAATAATACGTACGTGTTTTATCGCCTGTAATATCTGCAACAACAAAATAGCACGAGAAGTGTTTTAATGAAGGAGCAAAAAGAAACAGTCAAAAATGAACGGAATGCTACTCGTTCATAGCAGCCAGTTCATGTTAGTGCAGTAAATAGTACGTCATTTGATATTTTATGGTATGCGTTACATTTGTAACATGCTAGAGTTGAAATATATATAGCTTTTTGAGATGTGCGCGAAGTTAGCTGCCAGTTGCCAGTTGCCAGTTGCCAATTCAATGCCAATTCAATTGGCAACTGGCAACTGGCAGCCAACTTCACACTCTTGTTGCCAATTCGTCTTCACTTGCAAATATTAACTAAAAACAAAATTGTTAAACCACGCGAATTGGCAACTGGCGACTGGCAGCCAGATGCCAATTCGAATTTTATGTAAAATTCTTAATAAAAAATGAATTGGCAACTGGCAACTGGCAACCAACTTCATATTCCAGATGCCAATTCAACTTTCACTTGCAAATAGCCAATTCGTTCAACACGAATTGGCAAATGGCAGCCAGATGCCAATTCGTCTTCTGTCAGTAATTGTGAATAAAAAGCGAATTGGCAACTACATGTAGCAACTGGCACCCAGATGCCAATTCGATTTTTATGTAAAAATCTTAATAAAAGTTGAATTGGCAACTGTCAACTGGCAACCAACTTCATATTCCAGATGCCAATTCAACTCTACTTGCAAATAGCCAATTCGTTCAACCTAACGAATTGGCAACTGGCAATTGGCAGCCAGATGCCAATTCGATTTTTATGTAAAAATCTTAATAAAAGTTGAATTGGCAACTGGCTACTGGCAACCAGCTGCCAATTTGATTTTTATGTAAAAATCTAAATAAAAGTTGAATTGGCAACTGGCAACTGGCAACCAGATGCCAATTCGATTTTTATGTAAAAATCTTAATAAAAGTTGAATTGGTAAATGGCAACTGGCATCTGGAATATGAAGTTGGTTGCAAGTTGCCAGTTGCCAATTCAACTTTTATTAAGAATTTTACATAAAAATCGAATTGGCATCTGGCTGCCAGTTGCCAGTTGCCAATTCGCGAGGTTAAACGAATTGGCAAAGGGTTGCCAGTTGCCTATTCAACTTTTATTAAGATTTTTACATAAAAATCGAATTGGCATCTGGCTGTCAGTTGCCAGTTGCCAATTCGCGAGGTTGAACGAATTGGCATATGGTTGCCAGTTGCCAGTTGCCAATTCAACTTTTATTAAGATTTTTACATACAAATCGAATTGGCATCTGGCTGCCAGTTGCCAGTTGCAAATTTGAGAGATTGAACGAATTGGCATCTGGCTGCCAATTGCCAGTTGCCAATTCACGTTTAGTTCACAATTACAGACAGAAGTCAAATTGGCATCTGGTTGCCAGTTGCCAGTTACCAATTCGTAATGTTGAACAAATTGGCTATTTGCAAGTGAAAGTTGAATTGGCATATGGAATATGAAGTTGGTTGCCAGTTGCCAGTTGCCAATTCAACTTTTATTAAGATTTTTACATAAAAATCGAATTGGCATCTGGCTGCCAGTTGCCAGTTGCCAATTCGCGAGGTTGAACGAATTCTCCCGAAGGATGGCATATTAAAATCGCACCGTTCGTCTGTCTGTCCGTGTGTGCGTCCCCACTTACACATTCGTGTCCGGACTGTAACTTTGTCATGCACTGAAGGATTGAAGGATTTAAAAATAACTTGCACAAATGTTCAGCAAATCACGCCGATGTGTCGCGTGCACGACCCATGTCCCTCTACCTTAAAGGTCAACGTCAAACGTTGTGTTTAAAAGTAATGGAATACTGTATGCATTGTAACTCTGTCGTGCATGGAAGGATTTTAAAATTACATAGCACATTTATTGAGCACATGGAGAGGAAATAGACTGTGAGACACCTCTTTCGGGGGCATTCGTCACTATTTATTAAAGTACACGATATTCTGAAAAGGAAACGTATCAACTAAACGAATCTTCTAACGCACCACATGCCTTTTCCTTTTTTATTTTATCATCAACTCTCCCTGTATCTGCTAGTTTATTTTAAGATGTCAGTCCACAAAAGATCTGTTCATAATATATTTAAGAGTTAAGCTAACGATGTGAATGCTGAGCGCACCCCTTAATTGCTTACTTGCTCAATACGCTAATGATTAGTGACGTAAAATAACTACGTCATCAGATAAATATGTCACGAGCACATTAAGGTTAAATGCACACTGCTACATGAGTGGCATTATGTTGAGGACTTAGGAATAGGATTTAAGTATTTGTCGAGATATGATCGATGGATTTAGATCTGTGGAAAACGGGAGTTTCTATAGAAAATATTCAGGGTCATACCGCGAAATGCTTTTGGAACATAGTGAAATAGATGTGTTTCATTCGCATGTCCCGTACTTCGCCTGACAAGACATCACTCATATCAGACTGAGACTCTGTGACTGTGTAAACAATTTAAATATGCAAGGATCGTGTTGAACATAAACATAAGGACTCGGGAGTAGGATTACATTACACGGAAAATAAATATACTGTATGTAAAACGTAAGTAACGATTTATATTTCGTTTGTTTGGAGGTAATATGATAATTGCGTCTGTTTCTAGTCCAAATTCCACGGTAAATCGCTTAATTTGCTTGATTTAGTGTTTCAATTAATTTTTCGAAAATTTTGATACACCCCCTAATAAATTCAAGGAAAAAGTGCAAGGTTTCCCGAAAAATCTTCAAAATGGCGTCCATGTAAACAATAGCGTTTTCCCATAGAGAAATTTTAAAGCAGCGATATGAGAAAACAAGCCAACTGATGCAAAAACGATTGAAATTCTCGAGGGTGACTTTTTTCTAGATCACAAAACGGGTATTTAATTTTCAAAAAACATTCGATTTTTTTTAGTGTAGGTCAAAGTTGAGGTCCCACAGTGGGATGGGACAGACTTTAGAAATGTTGTGTGTTTTTTTAACTATTCATATGTTGCGGCCGACCCTGTGACTGCTACTTGGGTGAACTGGCTAATATTCCGGACCGGTTCAAGGGAATCCGGGTACCAGACCCTAGATAAATAAACCCCTTAATTCTTTCACATGCCAAGTGTACAGCACACGGGGTTCTAAACCAGTTCATGTCATGAAGGGTGGGGAAATACTGACTGAAATTTTCCAGGGATTCGAACCAGGAACCTCAGACTATTAACCATGTGACCAGAGCAACAACTTTTAGAGATGTGATTTGTTATATAGTTTTAAATACTCTGATATGTAAATAACAAACTAGTGTTTAATATTGTTAGTTTTTAAACAGAGACTCAAGACTTCAATTTCAACAATTCACAATGTATTTACATACGTATGACAAATAAGGCAAAGAAAATACATGCACAATATACATACACTCACTCACATATACATATTGCATCCAAATGTTTGTTTCAGTTAAATATCACATTAAATTTTCACTTTTTGATAAAAATCCGAGGCATTCCGGGTTGAAGATTTTGGTATTTTCAAAGCTTTGAAACATTATTTTACCAGAAAGCATAAAATAAATAGACATCTTTACTGCCCCCTCATTGTATCAAAGTACATTTTTGTGTTCTAAATATTTATTGAGTAAACTGTGTTGATGATGTGCATTAAAACTGTTAATCATATTTCAGTTGATGTGTAAAAAATAAAGTTTATGTTCATTAATTTGTGTTTTTCCTTATATAACATGTGTCCCTGTACATGTAGGGTAGTCTTTTGCATAAATCAGAAAACTGGATAATTTGAACATTACAAACATAGCACAAACAGTATGTAGCCCTCATTGATTTTGTAAAGATTTTTATTCGGACCAAAGACTACAATTCTTATGCTGGTTTAGACATACACATGTCATACCCTGCTAAACTTCTGGAAAAAAACCCTTGACCGATCATGATCTACACTGGTAATAGAGACAGGCACACTTGCAGTCATCTTATTTATTTAAGCACATACAAATAAGAAAGTAATAACCTTAGCGAATAACTCCAGAGTCTGCTTCCTGGAAAAACCAGTACTCGAGTCATATGAGGTATGGTCATGACCCCAGTGGGGCTTGAAACCACAAACAGTATTCCTTAGCCGCAATCGAGTCACTACATCCATAGTTAAAATGGATAAAGAAAATGTCAAATTTGGAAAACAATTTATTTCAGTTAGCATGGTTAGAACACATCGCTATTGTTCAGCTAGAAAATTACATCATGCATATGAAGACACAATGCCATTTCTGAAATTACACAACATGAAACATGAAAATATCATTTCACTTGACAGCTTTGTTTCTGTTGCTGTCATAGGATATGTTAGAATCTTGAATGTTTTCGCAAGGCCTATAATTCTTTCCACGTGAACACGTTTGCTTGATATTTTCCGGTCTCTAATAACTGTCTCATTTGACATCCTGTTCTTTTTCTTGAAGAATGTCGGAATGTTAATATGAACATCATGAGGAGCAAACAAGTCTTGAACATTAAAACCTTTATCGGCCATTATACTGTCGTTTTGATCACACATTTTTGTAAGTGTGCTTCGCTCTACAATTTGTCTGTCACAGGTAGATCCTCCATAGGATGGCGACACGTATGAAATTAAACCACCGGGTGTTGTACCCACCAAAACTTTCACCGTATTGCGATTTTTATAAGTGGAGAAAGTAGCCTGCTGTGAAATAGGATTTCTTGGCTTTTTGATTGGGCATTCAGTTCCATCAATAACAACACGTGTTTTTGGATAGTTTCTTTTGAAACTACTTGGAGCAAAATGTTTAACAAGACTTTGGCTGGGCCAAATGCTTATTTCTCTCCACTGTTTATGCATGAATATAACCCATGTTATGAATATATTTGAAATGACACTTTCAGTAGTGCTAAACATTCTAGAAAGTTCAAAGTTTGTCATGTTTCTCCTTAACTTCATTAGAACTATGAAAAATTGGTCAGGAACATTCACACTAACAACTGAATGGTATATGTAATTTAAGAAGTAGGCAGCAGGTCCTAATGTATTTAAAACAAAGAAAAACTTGTCATAATTTTCAAGCCCCGTGTAAAAGTGCACAGCTGCAGGGTCATGTTGAAAATTGTAAATGCTGAAGGCTGGAAGCTTTAGTGTTTGTACTTCAGCATCTTTAGTCAAATAAACACCTTCCATCGGTTCTTCAGTTTCTTCAACCTGCTCTTGGCGATCAAAGGAAAATATCTCCTCACTGGCCCCTACATTAAACTCGTCACAAACAATGTCCAACTTCTGAGCAAAGTAAATCACATCATCTGATTCTGTCTGTATGTTAACAGTAGAGGAAATGTCCTGAAATAAACTTCGTTTACGGTCTTCTCTGGACAGATGTCTTTCTCTCCGCGCCTTGTTTTTTTGTAGGGTGTCTTTACACGTCCAAGAAAATACACTTGGTACAGCACTTTTCTTTAGTGCTTGTTTTGTTCGTTGGACACCTGAAAATATACAGAAAAAAGTTTGTTTAAGACACATACAGTTTATTTCATCCCTACACTTGGCATCTGCAAACTTAATTTCTATAATTGATCCTTTATTTCATTACTCAAACACACTTACATGTGGTTTTATTCCATGGAGATGTTTCTCTATCAATACAAAACTTAAAAATGTCTGGCTTCAGTAGGCTACTGAAACTAAAGTATACAAATACAAAGTTTATTTTCTGTCGGCATGTTACAATAACATATAAAAACATAAGTTATGTATAGCTTTTGACCGACTTGTATTAATTTTGGAGTGGTTCTCTATACTGGTTGGGAACCACCAAACCCGAACAACCATCAAACCGGACACTTGTTAAAACGCGTGAATAATTTGTTAATGTTTATAATTATATGGTGGTGATCAGACAGACACTTGATTTCTATCAACAAAGTGCAACAACAACAGTTTAATATAACTATTTGACCAGAAATCTCACTATTTGTTTTGTCAGTCACAGTTTGAAAAGTGTCCGGTTATAGGACTCTAGCCAGTATGCATATAGTGAAAAAGAAAGTAGAAATAGTCTTTATTATTCCACTTATTTCGGTGGTACAAGTAGTTTTGTCAAAATTTATTTGATATTAATATTTGCGTGTCATATTTGATACCCGACTGCATACATGTATGTCCGTATATTGAAAGTGAAAGTAGACGTAAATTCCAAGAATTCAAGCACGAATCTATAAATGTAGCAATGGAAAAGTCATGTTTTGAGGTCATTTACTCAAATGCATTACAGAAACTTTATAATCATCTCACCTGAATAAGTGTAAGATGCAGCATGGTAATCTTCCTCGGTGAAATGATTTTCACAGATGTAAGAAAACTTAGAAGGTGACCACATCTCATACTTCGTTTTTCCCCGTTTTATAGCTTGCACCCAAGCTTGTCGTCGTAATTTGTCTTTAGGGAATCTGTGTCTTCCTTTCCGTGAACAAAAGGGTACAGAACATGTGGTTTCAGGCATTTTTTTAACAATCAAAACATGTAGATCAACCTGTCAAATGCATCGGTAAACAACAATGGCGAGCTTGACAGGAAATCGATATTGGACCTACTTGACATTAGCGCCACCTATTATGACATTCAGGGGAGGTAATTCACTAAAGTCGCTCATTGACATATGGAATATGAAGTTGATCGCCAGTTGCCAATTCAACTTTTATTAAGATTTTTACATAAAAATCGAATTGGCATCTGGCTGTCAGTTGCCAGTTGCCAATTCGCGAGGTTGAACGAATTGGCATCTGGTTGCCAGTTGCCAATTCAACTTTTATTAAGATTTTACATAAAAATCGAATTGGCACTGGCTGACAATTGCCAGTTGCCAATTCGTTAGGTTGAACGAATTGGCTATTTGCAAGTGAAAGTTGCACTGGCATCTGGAATATGAAGTTGGTCGCCAGTTGCCAGTTGCCAATCAACTTTTATTAAGATTTTTACATAAAAATCGAATTGGCATCTGGCTGCCAGTTGCCAGTTGCCAATTCGTGAGGTTATTTGCAAGTGAAAGTTGAATTGACATCTTGAATATGAAGTTAGTTGCCACTTGCCAGTTGCCAATTCAACTTTTATTAAGATTTTATATAAAAATCGAATTGGCATCTGGCTGCCAGTTGCCAGTTGCCAATTCGCGTGGTTTAACTATTTTGATTTTGAATAATATTTGCAAGTGAAGACGAATTGGCAACAAGAGTGTGAAGTTGGCTGCCAGTTGCCAGTTGCCAATTGAATTGGCATTGAATTGGCATTGAATTGGCAACCGGCAACTGGCAACTGGCAGCTAACTTCACGCACATCTTTTTGAGTGACATGCCGGTTAGTATATTACTGCTTGTCGTTAGATGCTTCATAAATAATCGGCGAAGGTGATTAGATTACGCATCTAAACTCCACTCAGTGATACACAAACTGATAGATAAAATCTGTTTCCTTAATATAACTCAACAAAATTGAATATGTTGTTCGTGCGTTATAATTATGATCAATGATAAATCTTTTTTTTTTTTTGACTCTTTGTTGTGTATCATTACTAAAATCCTCTAATTTATCATTTCAGGCAACCGCTTTGCTTTTGCTGTGTACTGTCACCTTTCAAGCGGCTAGCGGTAAGTGGTTAATTTTTATTTTTGTAAAACCTATCCGTATGTGCTAATTGACAGGTTTGACATTGTCATAATTGTTATTAAACAGTTCTAAAGTGATATTAAACAGCAGTTAACACTTTGTTATTTATTATCGTAAAGAACTGTACAATTTCTTCTCAGAGAATAGTGAGAAATATATGTGTAAATGTAAATGTATAATAAACTTTGTTTTAAAATATAAATCAAGTTGGCTCGACTGTCTAGAAATGCCTATGTCAGCAAATAAAATCGGTTGGAGTGGTTAAATAGTACCGCAAAATTAATCGGAAGTCAGAATCGTTGTCCTGTAAACAAAACGTACGTTTAATTGTCGTCAAAATAAGAAATGGCAACACTGTTGTTCATTTATAATTTTCAGAATTCTGTCAACTTGTGCGATGTGTATTTTGGCAATGCCACAGTTTGCTGGTCTATTTCATCACTTGCATTGTATCGTGTTTAAATAGAAATACATTTAACACTATTTGCGGCTTTAAAGAAAAATACCTCTTTTCCAAACTGTATTTCAAACTGAAATAATCTTACTCCATAAGCTATATTAAAATTATATTAGTCTATGTCACTATCAGTTTGCAGAACCTGGTGGTCTAAAAATGTTTTTCTGATATAATAAACATGCAACATATAGCGTACATCGAGCTATCAATATAATGATCATGCATTAAAGGTTTTAATCGAATATAAGGTACATGAGCTTAAAATATGGCGGAAAGTATATACGTTTTCTTAAAAATATGAAAAAAGTTGATATATGATACTTTTTCAAGATTGCCGAGGCTTTCATTTGATGTTTAATTTAGTGTGAATGTGTCTGTTGGTGAAAATATGAATTTGAATTGCCAACAAAGAACATATTTTAAAGTTTCCAAGAGCGGAAATAGTCATCCGATACTTGTCAAACAAAATTTGATTAAATGGATATTTCTAGGCATGATTTCACCAATTCTTACATTCAACTAACATACATGTTTGATGAACTTAGAGGCATCAAAAATGTGCATATTAATTGTAACCCTGGAAAAGCTCGATTTGAAAAGGTCGCTCACAAGTATGGGTGAAAAACTAGGGACAACATGTTACAAACTACATAAACGGATCTGAGGAGAACTGTTGCTTATAAATCTATAGACATTGAAGCACGGTCTCGAAGGAACACTATTTCACTTTGAGGAGTTTCTGAGAACTGGGTTGAAAACTGCTCCCAGCTGGTGAGAAATCTTTTTGCTATACGTGATTCGTGCGCACAGGCTAGGGAAGATTGATCCCAGAAAACAATTTCATCGACGACCCATTATTGTAATTTTTCGAGATTATTGTGAAGTTGCAAAGATCATGAGAAGAGTGACCATGCTCGGGGATACGACATTTTCCGTCCATTACGATTTCCAAAGAGAAATTCAAGACGCCCGTGACCGTCTTTGGCCTTTTTATAAACACTTGAAACATGAATCGCCTGACTCCAAATTACAAATACTTTATCCAGCAAAACTTATAAAGGAAGGGAGACTAGTAAAGGATGAACTGCCAGAGTGGTCAAAATGCCCAAACACT
The DNA here is from genome assembly GCA_022818135.1 of Saxidomus purpurata. Taxonomy (NCBI): domain Eukaryota; kingdom Metazoa; phylum Mollusca; class Bivalvia; order Venerida; family Veneridae; genus Saxidomus; species Saxidomus purpurata. The sequence goes on from JAFMSR010000008.1 coordinate 21,682,235, forward strand.
AGTAGACTTGGACAGCCTGACACGGTTAGTTTCGATCCTAATTTGTATACTACAGACATGCAGGTTGGTGATTCGGAGCATTTACAAACATATATAAACTGTGTCACATATTAACAATAGTACCGTAATGCAGAAGCAAAATGACTTACCAGTACCGCTAACTTCTGTCGGTGTTGCTTCAACACAAAATCAAGTGCCGAATGTTTTCATGCCATTTGCCACACGTCCACAATTCGATTTACAGACAGGCCCCATGATCAGTTCAGTACAATTAAAATAACATATCAATGCAATGCTTGGTCTTGCACGCAATGTTTCATCTGTGTTTTATGGTCCGGTGCCACCCACACCAGTGTTTGATGTGGCAGTGATTGATGTGCCTAGTACTACAGAGTGTTCATTTCAAATTATCGACAATCCAGACGTGTCATCACCCTACAACAATTTAATATCTACAACACTACTTCTAAACTGTACATGTAACTTCCCCAGAACGTGGGCGTTTACCCGTGCCACTATACGGGCTGCGAGGAGGTCGGAATCTGCTCGGCCGTATAAGAGAAACTCTAGGTCTTCAGTGAGAAAACCTTGTGATGAAATAAACAAACGGAGTTTATCCAAGTCTGTGTGAATAGACAGTCAACACAGAAGAACGTTATGATCCAATCAGAACAACAAACATTGACGGATAAAAGTATTCCGGCAGGTCATGATCTGGGACAGTAGGTCAGCAAAGAGAAGGTCTCGCTTCACTGTGCTCAAATGTTCAGGGATTATGCACAAAGCGTACCAATAAACTTTAAACACTATAATTGAAAGGCTTTTGGATACACATGATATTGGTCTTTTGACTGAAACATGGAGGGATGAATTTTCCAATTTAACGATATAATTTTTTGAATACTTTGTTTTGCACGGGACTGAAAATTGGAAGACAAGTAAACGCACCTCTGGCGATATAATTGTTTTATGTGAGAAATAAGTTTATAACGAACGAAAGTTTAGTATTTCATAGCCAGGATGATATCATTTGTGTTAAACAAATGACAATGTCTTAGGTCAGCAAAATGAGTTGTTTCTATATCTGTGCTATGTAGTTCCTGAGAATGGCAGAAGGCAAGCACTACTTGATTCGCAAACATATGATCGCTTATAAGAGTTCATAGTTAGGTTGGATTCAAAGTGCGAAAATGATTCTAGCTATGCTCTCTGTGGTGATCTCAATTCTCATACATCCGACTCGCCTGATTTTGTTTTAGATGAAACTAAATCAAATATAGACGTTAGGCCTAAAAATTACTCCTTAGATGTCAATATGAAACGTTGTTCACAAAAATAGTGGTCGTCTAAAGAAAAGTGGTATATTTTGTTAGACCTATGCAAACAAACATGTATGCGTATTTTGAATGGTCGTTTTGGGTGTGATAAAATATATATAAATGTTGGTAGCAAAGGTTCTAGTGTAGTTGACTATGTGATTACTACACACAATCTGTTTAATAATGTTGAATAATTTATGGTACACGCACCTAACATATATATCAGACCATTGTTCAGTGGGTTTCATATTTAGTTTCAAACTGTTTTATTCATTCAATGCGCAAACGAAAAGAAATATGATACTGTCACAAATAAATATGTATGGGATACTGACATATAACAAAGTTATTAAGATCGATTTTCAGCAGATAATGTTAGGAATAAATTAAATGCTTTTATTGAAAATGTTAACAGTACTATGTGTAGAAGATATAGACGACTGTATAGGAAAACTATCAAGTGTCATTGACTGGGTACATGTAGTCTACCCTATTTTTAAATGTAGTTCAAGTAGTGGCTTTCTTAAACTACTTTTTCCAATGATTCTAATTATTCTACAAACAAGTGGTATACTGCTACATTTTTTGTAAATGCGAAGATAAGCGCAGATAATTTTATGTGGCCTTGACTATGTTTATACATGACTAAGCAGAACAGAACAGAACAGAAAAGATATGATAAATAAGCGTTCGGGTTATAAAACGTGTATACCTAAGGCAAGACTGGATTACTATTGATCTGAAACTCAAAAACTATTTGTAGCTAGAAAGAAGAATGCGAAATTATATTGGAAAATTATAACAATAGCTACATGTATTGTGGAATTTACGAAGCAAATAGTTCTCTTGAATCCTTTGAGGCATTTTTAGAGCTGTTAATCATCCCGAGGATTGTCTCTTTACCCCAGATGAAGATGTATTATATTTTATTGAACGTTATGAAAATAGCGAATTAATGACCCTGTTTGAAGAAATAAATGTGCCGTTTACACATGATTGGTTATCAAAGTCCATTAAACAGTTAAATACAAATACATCTAGTGGCCCCGATCTGTACTTTTATGATTTTTTTATACATGGTAGAAATGTTATTACACCCCATTTAGTGGCATTGGTTAACATTATTTTTGAATTCGTTTTGTTTCCTGAATCATGTTCAAACGGGTTTGTAGTTCCATTATAAAAGAAAGGAAGCATACATTGTGTAAATAACTCTAAAGGTATCACACGGTAAACTTTTTACAAGAGTTTTGAATAAATCGATTTGATTTTGTGAATAGGCTAAATTGTACATGTATAATGTTTATATAGAGTCACAAGCCGGTTTCAGTTCTAATATGGGAATTTCAGAAACTATTTGTTTGTTAAATTAGCAACAGTTAATTAGTCATATGATTTATAACAATAACCAATTATACTCCGCTTTTATTGAATACGGGTTTTTCACAGACTTATCGTTCTTGCGTACTCTTCAGCGTTAAAGAGCACAAACGGCTATCGATCGGCGAATGAGGGGGCAGTTTCGGCCCGATAACGGAAGCGTATTACTGTTTTGATGTATCATGAATGAATAATCCTATGATTATCGTGTATCTTGCTAAATAATTAACTTATTTCTACTATAATTTATATCCTTACTGAAATAAGTATATTTTTGTAACTTTAATTGTAGAAAATGATGAAATTATAATATGGAGAAAAAGAAAAGAATCGCCGGCTAACACTTCATTCACAATTTCATGAATGTGCATAAATGATTACAGAAATTAATAAAACTGTACATTCAGCATTTCAACAAACATTAGTAATGTATTTGTTGATAAGTTAAGTAAATTCGTACTTGTATTAGAATTAAAAAATAACAAAATACGTGGTAAGGGAGTTTTCTTTCTTCAAACAGAAACACTTCTACAGCGGATTTTGTGTATCAACTATTGATATATACGGTTAACTGTAAATTACTTT